>JADPUM010000859.1:0-26054 GCA_016618105.1 Dendrobium huoshanense | reverse complement strand
AATGATGATGAGATTGCTAATCTTGCTGTTAATTTTTTTAAGAATCATCTCAATAAATCTTTTTGTCCTATTGATATTGATGACCATTCTTTTATCCCTAAGTTGGTTACTCAGGATGACAATTCTGCTCTCTCTGTTTGCCCTCTCTTGGAAGAGGTTAAGAACACTCTTTTTGATATGAATGCTGATTCAGTGGCTGGGCCTGATGGTTTCACTGTTAAGTTTTTTCAGAAGACTTGGGACTTAATCAAAGAGGATGTTTACAACGCTGTTGTTGATTTCTTTAATGGTAATCCTATTCCTAAATGTTTTTCTTCTACTTCTATCGTTTTGATTCCTAAAACTAATGTGGTTAATTCTTGGAATGATTTCAGGTCTATTAGCTTGTGCACTGTTTTTTATAAACTTCTTTCTAAAATACTGGTGAATCGTCTGTCTTTACTTTTGCCTAAGCTTATTTCCCCTAACCAAATGGGTTTTGTTAAAGGTCGTGCTATTGTGGATAATATTCTTCTTGCACAAGAATTCTGTCAGGATTTGGATATTAGCTCCAGAGGGGGTAACATGATTCTGAAACTAGACATTGCTAAGGCCTATGATAATATTAGTTGGAACTTTATTTACAGAATGCTTAACATTTTTGGTTTTGATGCTAAGTTCATTGCTCTTATTACTTTATGTATTGAAAGCCCTTTTTTATCTGTCATTCTGAATGGTAACAATCATGGCTTCTTCAACTCCTCTCATGGTTTGAGGCAAGGGGATCCTATCTCTCCCGCTATCTTTATTCTAGCGGTGGAGTTCTTATCCAGAGGGATTGCGGATTTGTTTTGTAAGTTTCCTAGACTCTATTTTAGAACCCTTGGGGGTATTAATATTTCTCATTTATGTTTTGCTGATGATTTTATTGTGTTTATGAATGCTGCTAAGAATGGTATTTCTAAAGTTTTGGATTTATTTAATAAATTTGAAGCTGTTAGTGGTCTCATTTTTAATAAAGGGAAGAGTGGTTTTGTTATTTCTAAAAAGGTTCACAATAGGAGGGTTTTGGAGATTAAGAATTTGACTGGCTTTTCTTATGTTTCTTTGCCTTTATCTTACTTAGGGATTCCGTTATTTATAGGTAGAAAGAGATCTTTTCTTTTTGATGACCTTATTTCCAAGGTTCAAAAAAAGTTAGTTTCTTGGGATTCTAATTTCTTGAGTTATGGTGGTAGACTTGTTCTTATTAAAAGTGTGCTTGCTTCTATCCCCGTTTATTCTTTTCAAGTTCTGTTTCCTACTAAGCAAATCTGTTGGAGGCTTGAGAGGATTTTTAATAGATTTTTCTGGGGGGGTTCTTCTAGTAACTCTAAAATCCATTGGTCGTCTTGGTCTAAGTGTTGTGGCACTACTCAGGAAGGTGGCCTTGGTTGTAAGTCCCTGTTGGATATGGCTACTAATTTTTCTTTGAAACTTTGGTATAATTTCAGGGTCAATAACTCTTTATGGGCGAATTTCATGAGATCTAAGTATTGTGGGGATCTTCACCCCACCATGTGCTCCTATTCTAAAGGTAATTCCAAAGTTTGGCAGCGTATGATTCAAGCTAAGTGGAATATTGAGCATTGTCTTGTGTGGGGTCTTGGTGAGGGTAACCTTTTTTTCTGGCAGGACCGTTGGATTAATGGCATGTCTATTGATGCGCTTATTAATTCTAATTCGTTGAGCCTGGTTAAAGTTAACTTTTTCTATTCGGATATTGGTTGGGATTTGGATATATTAGCAGATGTTATTCCAGATTTTCTTTGTACTTTGATTGCGGACATTCCTATTAACCGCAATGCTAAGGATGCTTTACTTTGTAATTTCACTAAAGATGGTAATTTTTCTACTAAAGAAGCTTGGCATGTGTTTAGGAAAAGCAAAGTGATTTCTAAACCTTGTAAAAGAATGTGGCATAAGAGCATTCCCTACACTATTTCTGTTTTTAATTTGAGGATGCTCAAGAAATTTGTCCCTACTGATGACATTCTTAGAAAGCGAGGTATGTTTATTACTTCTAAATTTCAATGCTTCTCTAACTCAGAAACTATGCATCACGTTTTCATTTCTTCTCCTATTGCTAGTAAAGTGTGGTATTACTTTGAAGACATTTTTCAGATTAATAGTGGGGGCCAGAACCGTTCTATGCATTTTATTTATGAGGTTTTGATGGTGAATAAGAAGGGCCATATCCGTAATGTTATTCCCATGCTTATTGTTTGGTTCATTTGGCTTGCTAGAAACGATTCCCGTTTTAATAACATTCGTATGAATCATCTTGCTATTATTAATCGTATTAAGGAGAAAGTCTTTGCTCTTTTTTCGGCCAACATTATTACTTATAAGAGTTTTACTAAAGTTTTCTCTACTGCTGAAGAGTTTGGTATTTATAATTTGGGTTCTTTGCATTCTACGGGTACCAGGTTTTCTAATTGGGCTGTCCCTAATCCCCACTGTTTTAAGATTAATATTCATATGGGTTTGTACTGTGACAAGTGGTGTATTGGTGGCTTAATTAGGGATTCGATTGGGAATTATATTGCTGGTTTTGCTGGGGATTCAAAGGTTGTTGATAAGCTGAGTGGTTTTTTGTTGGCTGTTCACCATGGGCTTTCTGCTTGTATTAATTTGGATATTTATAATGTAGTGGTAGAAAGCAATATTACTGTTGACCCTAACATGTTCTTGGCTAAAGATGGTAGCAGCTGTGGGCATTCTCTTTTTTATTTGCGTAGACAAATTATGGGTCTGTTGGAGGTCTTGAACTGCTCTTTTAATGTTATCAACGTGGAGGTTAACTCTGTTGCCCGGGCGTTATCGCTTTTTGGTAGCAGTTTTAATGCTTTTGTTGAGCTCAATTTTGATAATTTAGCTGTGCATATTCAAGGCTTGATTTTCTTGGATAAGTGTAAGGTTCCTTATGTTTTGGGTGGGTAGTTGTTCTGGTTCTGGTTCTGGGTTTTTTTGTGGGTTTTTTGGTGTTGGTGTTGTGTGGTTGTTTTCTGTTTCTTCTGGTGGTTGTGGTTTTTCCTGGGTCTGCTGGTGGTTGGGTTCTGGAGGTTGGTCTTTGCTGGGTGTGGGTCGTTGGCTCTCCTGTCTTCCTCTTATGTCTGGTTGTTGGAGCTGGTTTCTTTGTTTGCTAGAGTTGGGGTTTAACTCCCTGTTTTGGCTGATGGTGGTGGGGGTTTTTCTGATGGGGGTTGATATTTTGAATCTGGGGGATTTGGGAGGTTGTTGCTGGCTATCTTTGGAAGGGGGTTTGTTTTGTGCTGATTGGGTTTCCTCTTGGTTGTGATGGCAGCGGCTGGTTGCCTGGGTATACTGGGAGTATCTCCTTTAATTATTTTGATTTCCTGTTTTTTCCTTTCCTTCATAATTGTTAGCTTAATCTCTTTTCGAGTACCTTTGTTTGCCTGTTTTGCATGATTTTGGAGCTGCGCGCTCGTTTTGTGCAGGGTACGTGTGCTGATCGTGAGATTAGGCTGCCTTTTTTGTTCCTTTATTGTGTTTTTTTGGGAACTTAGAATGTTATTAGGTTTCTTTGTAATTTTTCTTAGTAGGGATTTCGGGCTCTTAGGTTTTCTTTTTTATTTTGACTGTAGCTCTTTGAGCGGTAGTGAGCTAGAAATCCCTTTAAGGACTGTAATTTTCCCTTATATTAACACGTAGGCCCGTTGGTGGATTTCCAATAATATATATATATATATATATATCCCTTAGGCGACGAATTTTTTTTCATTTAAATGTCCAGACCTATAGATTTAAAGAACTCGTAGAAGAAAAGAAGACTAAGGGGAGAAGACGAAGAATTGAAGATGAAGAAATATCTCATTTCAAAGTCACTTGCGTCAGTTTTAGTATTAGAATCCGAATTTTTTTCAATGATACCCAACCAATTTTAATTGCTACATACCCTGTGTTGTAAAATAAATGGCACTTACCCCATGAACTTTGGACAATATATTATAGTTGGATAATTTATTAATTGATTGATTGTTTATTTTGTTTGCATAGTGAAAATTGCTTATTTTTTTAAATTTCTTACATGCCGTATTTTGTTTTAACCTAGATACAATTAGAGTTTTATGAATGTACAAATAAAGTCTTTTTTACTTGAAACTTAAATAAATATTTAGGCTCACATAGAATCTCTAACTATCTAAGAAGTAAGCTCGAGAACATCAAGAGTCAGTATATATGCATATTATTGTTTTCTCTTCCTTGTTAGGAATCTCCCCGCCTACGAGTTCTAGTAGATCATCTGGCCTATTAGGGTGCAGTTATGTTAAGAAGATGTTGTGCAATCTCTAGGAAAAAATATATTTTTTAAGCATGATTTTAAAACTACTTCATAATCATTTTATGCATTCGAGTCAATTAACATGCATTGCATTAGACACAAATTAAAAGATTCGCACCTACTCTCACTTTCGTGAGACACGCGATTCTATAATTTTAATTGCATTCTACTTTTAGGCATCATTAATCCTACATAGGTTGAGGGGTCAATTAGGATTTGTCTTAGATGTCGCCCCCCAATTCCTCAAAACTTAAACATCCTTACCCATTTTTTATGAAAAGATCAGACACATAATTTTAAAGCACCTAAGTGGTTAGGTGCTTCCCCAATCCAAGCCGGGATAAGTTCAGATTTACACTTATTAGATAGATTTTGGTCACTATTTTGTGATACATAATTTAGATTTAGGTTTTGAGGAAGATTTCAAATTTTAAGTCCTCACCATCTAGGAATATAATCACAAATTTCTAATAAAATATCAACTCAAACATAAAAATTCTCTTCTATAATATAAAGCCCAACATATGGTAGACTGAAGTTGCCTCTGAGCTTTTCAGAATTCGATACCTCCTACTTTTTCACCTTTAACTCGTTAAGAATTATTTAACATTGAGCTTTCTCCAAAGAAAATTCTACTTCTTTTCTTATCTTTTACTTTGTAAACAAATGATATAAAATTGTTGCTTTAATTGAGAGTATTCTTAGGTCCACCTCTCCGAGGATGTAATTAATTATAAGGGCCCATATAAAGATTTGAAAACTCCATATTAAAATAAATCTTATTTTACTCCTATAAAAGAAGGAAAAATCTTCTGAGAACGCAGATGTCTTTTAAAAACATATTTTTTTAATTTTAAATAGACTTATAAAATGTTATTATTATTGCTTCAGATAATATAATATTCTGCTTATTATATTTAATTTTAGAAATGATAAATTTATAAAACTCATTCTTATTTTTTAAATGTCTGGTAGAATATTATGTTCATCTTTTAAGATGATATAATGTTCTGTTTATTATATCTAATCAAAAGAATACATGTTAATCTTCCAAAATAATATATTATTTTTTGAATTGTAATTGATCATAAAAATATTATTTTCTAAAATCCTATTTTGATATTGAATACATTGTAAAATATTATGTCAGTTTTTCAGTACTGCACTTTATTCTCAATATAGTATTTGATTACAAAATAGGAGAAAATCGAATCTACGTAGCTGTAAATAATTTTTCCTGACAGGTTTTTCTAGCAACTTTGTTGGGATTATATTTTTATATTGGATCATCATATGTGAAGAAAATAAAAAGAGATTTCTACAATGGCATTATAGAACATCTCAGTCACTTCAGATCTTGTAACCTTTCAATTTTGATTTTCAAAAATATACATAAACTGCTTGGACCCAGTCACCCAGTAAAACATGACACATTCATGAACTTAAAAACAATGTATGTTGAGAAATTTATAATTTTATTATAAATCTTCATAACAATATCATTACATGGTATTTATTAAGATACCTACCCCCCCCCCCATTGATGGGCAACATAAGACGATCACCTTACACTCCAATTATTAAAATCCTCCTTGGTATACTTTTTCCACCACAAAAGGACCTTCCCACATGGGCTCAAATTTACCATCAAACCTTCGATGAGTCAGGATAGCTCTATGCAGAACCAACACCAGCTCTCCCACTCGAAAGTTTTTAGGGCGGACCATTTTATCATATAATTGAGTCATATAGGATTTATATAACTCGACATTCTATTGAGCCTGTAATCACTTCTCTTCTAAACCTTCGAGTTCTTCTAATCGAAGTCAGACATCTGTTCATATGTAATATGATTGTTAATTGCAACTCTTGGAGAGGAAAATTGTACCTCTAAAGAGAGAATAATCTCAGCCCCAAAGACTAAAGCAAATGGTGTAGACTGAGTTATGGTTCGATATGTGGTTTGGTAAGCCCACAGAATCTCACCCATTTTTCATGCCACTGTCGCTTATTGTCCTCAAAGATCTTTTTAGAATTCCTACCAACATCTTATTGAAAGTCTCCGCATCCCTTCGTCTGTGGGTATAACTTGTGAAGTATCTCCAATCAATATTATAATGTTTAGCAAAATTATTCATTTTGGTATCCTTGAAAGAGAGACCATTATCTAATATAATTCGATGAGGAATGCCTGATCGATATACAATATGGTCTCGGAAGAACTGGACTACATGGCATATATAAGAACACATTCCGCATTAATTCAGACAAAAAAAAGTAAGTTTTACACAAATAATATTTGATTAACTTTTCATTAAATTTGGAAGGTATCAACAAGAAATGCATCACTATTAAATGTGCCGTTGTTTTGTAGAAACAAAGTATAAGCATATATTTTGGAAAACTAGGTGCTCACTATGATAAAAGGAAACACAAATTAAACATTAAAAAAAAAACTGATCATAACAAATCATATTAATATGAAATCAGATATTAGGTTCATTTTGTTGATTGAAGTTAGAAAACATGTTTTGAGAAAAGATCAATTTATCAAATTCTATTGTTTGGTTAAATGTAGAACAAAATAAATATGACCCAAACTGTACAAACATTTTTGAAAATCCACAATACTAAGGAGTTCAAGACCACACTCAAAATAAGTGAAAACAAAATAATCACCATCAAAAACGTTTTTTTCCATCAACTAAAAACCAAATGAACCCTTACAGAAAAATTAAAGAATACATGAACATTATTTTACCCCACGCCATAAACAAAAAAATTTAAAAAAAAAAAAAAAACATAGCAAATGAAGAACCAACATAAAGAAAGAAAAAAATATCTAATAATCTTATAAAATATCTTATAACTGCATGAAAGACTTAAAAGGAATAAAAGGAGTAATGATAGTTGTATAACTCACAAGGAATGCCATATTTGAAATATAAATCTTAAGAACAGCCAACTGATTATTCAGTAAATGCTAAGATCTTTTATGAAAAAACTTCAAAAATCAAAAACTCTCAAGCAACAACAAATGGTCATATAAGAATATCACCTCCATAATCTTTCTCTTTAACATTAAGATAAGAATCTGGAAGTACCCAGCGGACACTTGGAAGAGCTGAGAACACAAGAACGAAGGTTAAGAGCATGAGTTGTAATTTTGGAAAGAACGAAGATTAAGAGCATCAGTTGTAATTTTGACCATAACTTTGGATAAAGAAGCAGCATAAAAAGCATACCCTTTATTTTGTATGACAATTCATCCGAAACAAGAGCTCCAAAAGCAAAGTAATGTTTGCTCGAAACAGAATATATTTTCATTCTTGCCTCCTCTTCGCTGCAAGAAAAATAAAACTTTCTCAAGAAACTGAAAGCATGAAAGCTATGAATTAAAAGTAGAAGTACATTTATTGCAGCAAAATAAAGGGTAAATTTAATAGACAAATAAGTAATACTAATGTCTATAAAAAAGCACTTATGGCTCACAACATAGACAAAGAAAATATCCAAGCAACTAAATAGATGACAAATACCCTTCCCAACTTTCATCCATCTAAATGTCCTAAAAACTTATTTTATAGTATAGTATAGTATAGTATAATATAGTATATTAGTAGTATCTATAATATTGTATAGTACAATAAAGTATGATATATTATAGTATAATATTGTATAGTAGTATTATATAGTATAGTAGAGGTATAATATAGTATAGTGGTAATATAGTATCATATAGTATAGTATAGTAGTACTATATTATAATATAATAGAGTATATTATAATATAGTATATTATAATATAGTATATTATAGTATAGAATAGTGTAGTAAAAGTATAATTTAATTTAGTATTTTATCATAGAAATATAATATAGTATGATATAATATAGTGTAGTGTAGTATAGTATGATATTGCATATTATAGTATAGTATAGTATATTAGTATAGTTGTTTAGGTTAGTAGTAGTAGTAGAATAGTATAGTAGTATACTATACTATGCTATATTATATTAGTATTATATTATATTATATACTTCTATACTTCTTTAATATATTATACTACTATGATACAATATAATAATATACTACTCTAACTATGTTACTATACTATACTATGCTACTAAAATATACTACCACTTTACTATAGTCATATAATGTAGTAGTAGTAGGTTTGTATACTATAGTGTGACTACTACAATATTATATTATATTATATAGTAGTATAACATAATATAGTATAGTGTATTAGTATACTATACAACTACATTATATTTTATTACACTATGATGTTATGTAATACCACTAATAGTAGTAGAGTACCATACAATATTATACTATAATATAATATAAAATATTATACTATACTATACTACTACTATACTACTTTATATTATAGTATACTATATTATATTATACTACACTAAACTATATTATATAACATTACTATACTACTATATTATTAGTATCAGAGCCATGTGTGAGTAGTGTTACTCTGATATAATAGTAGTATGATAGTAGTATTCTATAGTATAGTAATAGTATAGTGTAGTATAATATAGTATAACATAGTATAGTAATGTATTAGTAGTGTAATATAGTAGTATAGTAATAAGTAGTTGTATAATATAGGAGTATATTAGTATAATATAATATAGTATAATATAATATAGTATAATATAATATATTATAATATATTATAGTATAATATTATAGTGTAGTATAATATAATATAGAATACTATACTATACCATATATACTACCACTACTCTAAATTATAACTACTAATATTATGTTATAACACTTCTAATGATTATATACACTTACTATAATGCAATTGTATGGTATATTATACTATGTTATAGAATGAATTATATTGTACTATACTATTGTATTGTATAGTATAGTATAATATTGAGCTACTTTTATAGTATAGTATATTATAGTATAGTAGTATAATATAATAGTATATAGTATACTAGTATATATAATGTGTAGTATTATACTATAAAAGTAGTAAAGTATATACTATGTTATAGTATACACTATATAATGTAGTATACTAGTATAGTAGCATTATAATATAATAGTGGTATATTATTTATTTCGAATATAATATTATAGAACCACAACTATAATATTATATAGTACTACTACTAGTAGTATAGTAACATACTATACTATACGTTATTATAATATACTATACCACTATACTATACTATTACTATAATATATTATACTATATTATACTAATAATATAGTAGTATAGTAATGTTATATAATATAGTTTAGTGTAGTATAATATAATATAGTATATTATAATATAATATAGTATACTATAATATAAAGTAGTATAGTAGTAGTATAGTATAGTATAATATTTTATATTATATTATAGTATAATATTGTATGATACTCTACTACTATTAGTGGTATTACATAACAGCATAGTGTAATAAAATATAATGTAGTTGTATAGTATACTAATACACTATACTATATTATGTTATACTACTATATAATATAATATAATATTGTAGTAGTCACACTATAGTATACAAAACTACTACTATTACATTATATGACTATAGTAAAGTGGTAGTATATTTTAGTAGCATAGTATAGTATAGTAACATAGTTAGAGTAGTATATTATTATATTGTATCATAGTAGTATAATATAGTAAAGAAGTATAGAAGTATATAATATAATATAATACTAGTATAGTATAGCATAGTATAGTATACTACTATACTATTCTACTACTACTACTAACCAAAACAACTATACTATTATATTATACTATACTATAATATACAATATCATACTATACTACACTACACTATACTATATCATACTATATTATATTTCTATGATAATATACTAAATTATATTATACTTCTACTACACTATACTAAACTATAATATACTATAATATACTATATTATAATATACTATATTATACTATACTATATTATATTATAATATACTAATACAATACTATACTATATGATACTATATTACCACTATACTATATTATACCTCTACAATACTATATAATACTGCTATACAATATTATACTATAATATATCATACTTTATTGTACTATACAATATTATAGATACTACTTTGAACGTCATGGACGCTATAATTCTTCGTTGAATAAATGGTATTGAACCTTGGCATTAAATCCCATGGTATATATAATTAGTCCTGGACGGTTCATGTTTTTTATTCAACCTAATAACTAGTGTCTATTTCTTTCTTTACTAAATTATCCTTAAACTACCTCCTCTATTAATAGGTTGAAATATAAACTTACTAATTGAGTCTTACATATATGGCATCTTCATCTTCTTCATCTATCTTAAATAATGGTAAAGTACCCTCGTTTCGTGATATTAAAAATGCTGAATTAATCGAATATCCTCTCAATGAAGAAGACCTTAATAAATGGTCTCTTCCTAAGGTTGATAAAACCTTAATTTATCGAATTGGAACCTTTGATTTCAAAGGCAAAACTACCATTAAAATGGTAGAACAATCAATAAAAATTGATTCAACAGAGAAAACTATCTCTCTGTTATCTTATGACGATCTTAGATCTTATATGCAAGATTACAAATACTTGCATATTGGTTTAATCCAAATCGCCTTTAAGCCTCTAACTTTACAAGGACTTAATGCATCTATCTTAGCTTGTCTACGAGATGGTTGATGCCTTAATTGGGCACAATCACTTATGGGAGTGATGGAAACCAGTCTTTGTCATGGACCGGTTTACTTTAATACTTTTTCAAATCTTAGTTTATCATTAACTGATATACATTTATTTGAAGCAATTAAATTACATCTTCAATTACATGGATACAATTTTCTTCTTGGATCTGAAACAATAGCATTAATCTATAGAATCCATTTTAAGGTAATGAATACCTTAAGTCCAAAGGTTAAAAAGGTAGTTCAGCCAAACAGTAGAACTACTCTAATCGAAACAAATCTATTAGCTTCCAACATAGCTACAAATAGAGTTATTAAATGGAATGAAATAACATTCCCAGAACAATGGTTATTACCTCAAGTAATTACACCTAAACCTATTGTTAATCAAGACATAGATCAAATAATCCAAACATCTGATGGAGATGTAGAAGTAAGATTTAATCCACGAAGATCTATAAATCTTCCTCGAATTTCTATTCCTTCAACATCAGGAGATGAAATTAAAACATCAAATTCAGATGAAACTGATCTAGCCTCTAGTGCAGGATTAACTCTTAATCGAAATAGAATATTTCATCCAGTCAAGAAAAATCAAGATTTTAGATCCCCGACTCCTTCCGAAATGCAATTTTAATGATTTACGGACTAAATACAGCCCTTAGAGAGGCGGTTATCCGTCACTATATGCTAGATAAATTTAAGCCATTTTGAATCTGGTATAGAAACATGTTCTCAGAAGAAGAACGTATTAAATTCTCTGATCAATATTTTGATGAACTTGAACATCTAAATAAAAATGGAAAAGCTACCATTCCAGTTGTATATTGATTCGTAACAAAAATAACTTCTAATATTCGAATGATTCAAGGACAATCTTCAAAATCTGATATTTTAATGAGTCAATTTGGAAATATTCCATCCAATCAAAATGCTATAAGAGAATTCGCTATCATAATCAAGCAACTCAACTTTACTAATCAAACAATTCAGACTATTATTTCATATTTGGATAGTATTGATAAAAAACTAGATCTATTACAGGATAAAGTAGAACAATCTAAAACTTTAACTATAGACAAAAAATCGAATCTATTCAATGCAATAGAACCAGCCAAAATGAAAACTTCAAGCTCTGGAATGATTATTACAAAACCAATTATAAAGCTTCCACCACCAATCAAAATTAAATTTGATGAAGACTTCAATATGTCTGAAGTAATAAAACATATTAAATCTCAAAAAATAACGACATTAGACGAAATATCCTCAGAGAATGAAGCTTTAGATAGTTCCTCTAGCGAATATGACATTGATCAATTAGAAGATCAATTTAAATCAACAAATTTAAATCCTCAATTATCTTTAAATAGAATCAAATACCCTAAAAAATCTTTAAGTAAATATTATTATCAAAGACCATATTTTAATGATCTTCTATATGAAGAAGAATTAAATAAACAAATTTCATATGATCCAAGACAGTTATATGAATGGAATTTTGATGGTCTATCAGACTATCAAATTCATAAGACTGTTCATCGAATGCTAATCTATGCTACTATAGCACAAAGTAAAAATAATAAACCTTGGAAAGTAGTCCAAATTATTGTTAATGATTTCACCGAAATCCTTAAAGGATGGTGGGATAATTATTTAACTCAAGCCGAGAAAAATGATCTAAAAAGTGATAAAAATTTATTAGACCCCTTAAAACCAAATGATGAGGCAGTCTACACACTCATACACAATATTATAAAATATTTCTTAGGATATATGTTTGATAATAGAGAACAAATGTGCTCTCTATTGCAAAACTTTAAAATGTCCATCTTTATCACATTTTAGATGGTATAAGGATGTATTCATAGCTAGAGTAATGAATCTTTCTGATGCTAGTTTAAGCTACTGGAAAGAGAAATTCTTAGAAGGACTACCTGCTACCTTCGCTACAAAAGTCAAAGAAAAATTAAGAACTGCCAATGGATAGTTAACGTTCGAACTTTATACGTATGGACGTATAATTAGCGAATGTATCAAGGTTGGTATCACACTTTGCAATGATATTAGAATGCAACAACAACTTAAACGCGAACGAATATCAGATCGCAAACAACTAGGAGCCTTTTGCGAACAATTCGCATGTCCAGGCCCATTAACAAAAAGAGAACGAAATTTGGCTAAATAGAAATCAAATAAAAAAGAAAAGCTGAAAGCTCATTCGAAGAAATTTCATAAAAAATCGTTTATACATAGCGAAAGACCAAGTCAGTTTAAACCTAAATCGACAAGAAAAGCTATTAAATGCTTTAAATGTGGAAAACTAGGACATTATTCTAATAAATGTCCTATGAAAACAAAAATAAATCAACTAAACCTAGACAATGATACAAAAGAATTATTAATGAAAATTCTTTTAAACTCAGATGAATCAGAGTCAAATGATTCAACTAATTCTGAATATGAAATTGAAGAATCATAATCTGATTCCTCTTCAGGTTGTAATAATTGTTCAAGTAACGATTACTACAAAGCTATCGTAGAAAAATCAGGTTTATTTGTTCTTACTAATGAACAAAAAGATCAACTTATAGAAATGTTAGCAAATATTCAAAGATCATAAAACCAAAGAACATATTATTAAAGTACTCGGTACTTCTGAAGATTCTCTTTTATCACAAACACAAAAATTTCCTAATTATTCTATGAAAGAAGTCCTCGATCAATTTAAATTAAAAGAACAAGAGTTAAATACCTCTCCAACTACATTATCTGAATTGAAACTTGAATTAAAAAATTTAAAAAGGGAAGTCCAAACTCTAAAATCAGAACACGGTAAACTATCTGTTCGACTAACAAATCTTGAATTAGAACAAATCTTAGATCAACCTGATCCAGAAGAACTTACTCAAAATTACGAAAATAATACCCTTATAAATTCCCTACAAAAGACGATCATCCATAAGTGGTTTATTTCTATCACTTTGGTTATTAATCAATCTCTCGTACTTAAAAATTTAATTGCCTTAGTAGATAGCGGAGCTGATATGAATTGTATTCAAGAAGGACTAGTTCCTTCAATCTATTTTGAAAAAACAACTCAAAAATTAACCTCCGCTAGTGGAGACAGTATGCAAATTGAATATAAACTTTCTCAAGTAGCGGTATGTCAACACGACTACTGCATAAAAACTCCATTCTTATTAGTTAAAAATCTATCTCAACATATTATATTAGGAACTCCGTTCCTATATAATATAATGCCTATAACTACTAACACTGAAGGCATTACTTCTCATATATGCAATCCCCCCATACAATTTAAATTCATCACCGATCCTAAAGAAATTATATTAAATGAAATCAATAAATTTATAGGAAAACAATTACATATAAATTTCTTATTCAAAGAAATTCAAAATGTCGAAATAAAAAATCAATTAGAAAAATCGACCATGAAAACTAAAATCTTAGATATTGAACAACATATTAAACTCACTATCTGTGGAGATAATCCTATTAGTTTTTGGAACATAAAAACACATTGTGTAAGTCTTCCTTATATTGACAATTTTAATGAAAAACAAATACCGACTAAATCTCGACCTTCGCAAATGAATCGAGAATATCTAGATCTTTGTCAAAAGGAAAATATCAGATCTATTAAAAAAGCAAATTATTAGAGAATCCAGCTCTCCTTGGAGATGTACAGCATTCTATGTTATGAATGCCGCTGAAAAAGAAAGAGGAAAACCAAGATTGGTAATAAATTACAAACCACTAAATCAAGTATTAAAATGGATAAGATATCCTATCCCTAATAAAAGAGATCTTCTAAATAGACTAGCACAAGCTAGTTTATTCTCTAAATTTGATCTAAAATCCGGATATTGGCAAATTCAGATCAAAGAAGAAGATCGTTACAAAACTGCCTTCACAGTCCCATTTGGTCAATACGAATGGAATGTTATGCCATTCGGTTTAAAAAATGTTCCATCAGAATTTCAAAAAATCATGAATGAAATCTTTAATTCATATAATAAATACATCATAGTATACATAGACGATGTATTAATCTTCTCTAAAACTATTGATGAACATTTTAAACATCTTAAAACCTTTATTTGGCTAGCAAAAACAAATGGCCTTGTAATTTCCGAACCAAAAATAAAATTATTCCAGACTACAATTAGATTTCTAGGACATACTATTACTAATGATACTATTGTTCCTATACAACGAAGCATTGAATTTGCTGATAAATTTCTTGATAAAATACTAGATAAAAAGCAACTCCAAAGATTTCTTGGTGCCTTAAACTATGTTTCTGATTTTTATTAAAATCTTGCCAAAGATGCTGCACCTCTATTTAAAAGACTCCGAAAAATTTCTCCCCCTTGGGATGATACTTGTACTAAAGCAGTACAACTCATTAAACATCATGTTAAAAATTTACCTTGTATCCATTTAGCTAACCCAAATTAGTTAAAAATTGTCAAAACTGATGCCTCTGACATAGGATATAGAGGTATCCTTAAACAAGAGAATTCATCAACCATTAAAGAAAAATTAGTCCGCTTTACTTCAGGATTATGCAATCCTACTCAAAAAAATTAGTCTACCATTAAAAGAAAATGTTAGCCATAGTAAAATCTATCAACAAATTTCAAGATGATTTACTTAATACTACCTTTTTACTTCGAATAGATTGTTCATCTGCTAAATTTATTTTACAAAAAGATGTTCAAAATCTTGCCTCTAAACAAATATTTGCTACTAGGCAAGCTCAACTTGCTATTTTTTATTTTTCCATTGAATATATTAAAGGAAAAGATAATTCTTTACCTGATTTTCAAACCCGAGAATATCTTATAGGTACACCTACTTCTAATGGACAGTGAAGGGTGGTGCACCCCTAAAGAGCGCTCAATACCACCAGTCCCTAATCGAGGACGAGGGTGGCCAGCTCTACGCGGTTATCCCCGCGGGAGAGAACGTGGCCAAAATGGTCGCGGACGAGGAGAGATTCCTCCTCCAAAAATGATTCCCCTCAAAACTTATCTCTACGGGACAAATGATCCTCCTCAGGCTGAGCAACAGCCAGAAAATATTCAAGAAAAAATTTCTAATCAAACTTCTGATATGTTTGAACCAATACTTAAAATAAGTGTTGAACATTTACTATATTTAAACAGTGAAGACAAAGATATAACCTCACCCTAGGTTATATTTAAAAAATATCTAAACGATAATCCCCTTCTTCAAGATTCCAATTATGATAGGGAATCATATGAATCTATCCTCATTCACCTTCAATGTATAGAAGTCAAACATCACTACGATGATAAAAGAAATATCATCTATAGTCGAGCTAATCTGCTCACTATAATTCATCCAAAAGATTGGGGCATCACTCCCTTTCAAATACAAAAATTTAATATTCCAAATTCAGACGGAACCTTCAAAACTACTCTTTTAATTATTGGACTTATGTGCAAGCTATGCATAAAGTCTTTTATATTCTAAATCCTACTCATTCACATTCATGGATGTTTATCATAAATCCTGAAATTCTTGAAAATTCAATCCCTTTATGGTTCTACAATTGGTGGGAAACCAAAGGAGTCATTATCTCTATCCTTCCATCTCAACTACAACAGAGTTATAATCATTGGGTGGATTCCTCCCCTCATCTTCAAAACATCAAAGCTGAAGATTTTATTGATGGAATGGGTGAATTTATTTTCTTTGCTCAAGCTCAAATTCCATGGATTTGGTCATGGAATATTGAAATTAATACCGACTCATTAAACTTAAAAAATCTTATGAGAAATTTCTCAGTTAAATGGTGGTCGGTCATTATTGTTGAAGATAAGAAAAAATAAATAGATAAGGTTATTCAAAATAATCTTATTAGAAATCAACGGCAACCAATGAATGCAGAGTTCTCTTTAAAGAATCTACAGAAGATTCTTAAACAAAGATATCCTCATGAAACCCCATATCAAATCAAGACACGACTCCAGAAGGCATATTGGGATCAGATGAATCAGTTATTTCCAGATGATGAAGATATGGCTTCACAACATTCAAATGATACCATTCCAGACACATGGGATAAACATGAAGAAGAGGGACCTAGCCGATGTCCTGGAAAAGCCCCCATTAGTGAAGAACCTAACGACTTTTGAACATAAAGACTCTTAGTGAAATCAATAAAAGAGTCTTTAGTAAGATATGTGGCATACTCTCCAAAGTGGGACAAACTGATGCCAATATAATTTGCGAATATAACTAACAATTAAAACTAAGTAAACTAGCAGTTAAAATAAATAAGAAACTAGCTGAAAGAAAGAAGAACTTATAATGCTCAAACCAAATATTATTTCACTTCAAACTTAGTATTACAAACTGATGCCTTCTCTCTTCATATTACATATGATTATATAGAAGAGTTTCTTAGAAGAGAAGGAAACTTAGTACAATCCCACTCAGATAAAAGATAAGAGGTACAAGCACACTCAGACAATTATTAAAGCAAAAGAAAACTTAAAGAAAAAGAAAACTTAGTACAATTATTAAAGTAAAGTTTTATTCTCTCTCCATTAATGTTGTGAAAGGCTGTTGTTCCACGTGTGTGGAAGGCTGATGTCCCACTTTGGAGAGTATGACACGTATCTTACTAAAGACTCTTTTATTGATTTCACTAAGAGTCTTTATGTTCAAAAGTCGTCAGGTTCTTCACTAATGGAGGCTTTTCCAGGACGTCGGTTGGGTCCCTCTTCGTCATGTTTATCCCATGTGTCTGGAATGGTATCATTTAAATGTTGTGAAGCCATATCTTCATCATCTGGAAATAACTGATTCATCTGATCCCAATATGCCTTCTGGAGTCGTGTCTTGATTTGATCTGGGGTTTCATGAGGATATCTTTGTTTAAGAATCTTCTGTAGATTCTTTAAAGAGAACTCTGCATTCATTGGTTGCCGTTGATTTCTAATAAGGTTATTTTGAATAACCTTATCTATTTGTTTTTTCTTATCTTCAACAATAATGGCCGACCACCATTTAACTGAGAAATTTCTCATAAGATTTTTTAAGTTTAATGAGTCGGTATTAATTTCAATATTCCATGACCAAATCCATGAAATTTGAGCTTGATCAAAGAAAATAAATTCACCCATTCCATCAATAAAATCTTCAGCTTTGATGTTTTGAAGATGAGGGGAGGAATCCACCCAATGGTTATAACTCTGTTGTAGTTCAGATGGAAGGATAGAGATAATGGCTCCTTTGGTTTCCCACCATTTGTAGAACCATAAAGGGATTGGATTTTCAAGAATTTCAGGATTTATGATAAACATCCATTAATGTGAATGAGTAGGATTTAGAATATAAAAGGCTTTGTGCATAGCTTGCACATAAGTCCAATAATTAAAAGAGTAAGTTTTGAAGGTTCCGTCTGAATTTGGAATATTAAATTTTTGTATTTGAAAGGCAGTGATGCCCCAATCTTTTGGATAAATTATAGTGAGCAGATTAGCTCGACTATAGATGATATTTCTTTTATCATCGTAGTGATGTTTGACTTCGATACATTGAAGGTGAATGAGGATAGATTCGTATGATTCCCTATCATAATTGGAATCTTGAAGAAGGGGATTATCGTTTAGATATTTTTTAAATATAACCCACGGTGAGGTTATATCTTTGTCTTCACTGTTTAAATATAGTAAATGTTCAACACTTATTTTAAGTATTGGTTCAAACATATCAGAAGTTTGATTAGAAAGTTTTTCTTGAATATTTTCTGGCTGTTGCTCAGTCTGAGGAGGATCATTTGTCCCGTAGAGATAAGTTTTGAGGGGAATCATTTTTGGAGGAATCTCTCCTCGTCCGCGACCATTTTGGCCACGTCCTCTTCCGCGGGGATAACCGCGTAGAGCTGGCCACCCTCGTCCTCGATTAGGGACTAGTGGTATTGAGCGCCCTTTAGGGGTGCGCCACCCTTCACTATCCATTAGAAGTAGGTGTACCTGTAAGATATTTTCGGGTTAGAAAATCAGGTAAAGAATTATCTTTTCCTTTAATATATTCAATGGAAAAATCAAAAATAGCAAGTTGAGCTTGCCAAGTAGCAAATATTTGTTTAGAGGCAAGATTTTGAACATCTTTTTGTAAAATAAATTTAGCAGATGAACAATCTATTCGAAGTAAAAAGGTAGTATTAAGTAAATCATCTTGAAATTTGTTGATAGATTTTACTATGGCTAACATTTCTTTTTTAATGGTAGAGTAATTTTTTTGAGTAGGATTCCATAATCCTGAAGTAAAGCGGACTAATTCTTCTTTAATGGTTGATGAATTCTTTTGTTTAAGGATACCTCCATATCCTATGTCAAAGGCATCAGTTTCGACAATTTTTAAATAATTTGGGTTAGCTAAATTGATACAAGGTAAATTTTTAACATGATGTTTAATGAGTTGTACTGCTTTAGTACAAGTATCATCCCAAGGGGAGAATTTTTTCGGAGTCTTTTAAATAGAGGTGCAGCATCTTTGGCAAGATTTTGATAAAAATCAGAAACATAGTTTAAGGCACCAAGAAATATTTGGAGCTGCTTTTTATCTAGTATTTTATCAGCAAATTCAATGCTTTATTGTATAGGAACAATAGTATCATTAGTAATAGTATGTCCTAGAAATCTAATTGTAGTATGGAATAATTTTATTTTTGGTTCGGAAATTACAAGGCCATTTGTTTTTGCTAGCCAAATAAAGGTTTTAAGATGTTTAAAATGTTCATCAATAGTTTTAGAGAAGATTAATACATCGTCTATGTATACTATGATGTATTTATTGTATGAATTAAAGATTTCATTCATGATTTTTTGAAATTCTGATGGAGCATTTTTTAAACCGAATGGCATAACATTCCATTCATATTGACCAAATGGGACTGTAAAGGCAGCTTTGTAACGATCTTCTTCTTTGATCTGAATTTGCCAATATCCGCATTTTAGATCAAATTTAGAGAATAAACTAGTTTGTGCTAGTCTATTTAGAAGATCTCTTTTATTAGGAATAGGATATCTTATCCATTTTAATATTTGATTTAGTGGTTTTTAATTTATTATCAATCTTGGTTTTCCTCTTTCTTTTTCAGCGGCATTCATAACATAGAATGTTGTACAGCTCCAAGGAGAGCTGGATTCTCTAATAATTTACTTTTTTAATAGATCTGTTATTTCCTTTTAACAAAGATCTAGATATTCTCGATTCATTTGCGAAGATCGAGATTTAGTCGGTATTTGTTTTTCATTAAAATTGTCAATATAAGGAAGACTTACACAATGTGTTTTTCTGTTCTAAAAACTAATAGGATTATCTCCACAGATAGTGAGTTTAATATGTTGTTCAATATCTAATATTTTTGTTTTCATGGTCGATTTTTCTAATTGATTTTTTATTTCGACATTTTGAATTTCTTTGAATAAGAAATTTATATGTAATTGTTTTCCTTTAAATTTAATGATTTCATTTAATATAATTTCTTTAGGATCGGTGATGAATTTAAATTGTATGGGGGGGATTGCATATATGAGAAGTAATGCCTTCAGTGTTAGTAGTTATAGGCATTATATTATATAGGAACGGAGTTCCTAATATAATAAGTTGAGATAGATTTTTAACTAATAAGAATGGAGTTTTTATGCAGTAGTCGTGTTGACATACCGCTACTTGAGAAAGTTTATATTCAATTTGCATACTGTCTCCACTAGCGGAGGTTAATTTTTGAGCTGTTTTTTCAAAATAGATTGAAGGAACTAGTCCTTCTTGAATACAATTCATATCAGCTCCGCTATCTGCTAAGGCGGTTAAATTTTTAAGTACGAGAGATTGATTAATAACCAAAGTGATAGAAATAAATCACTTATGGATAATCTCCTTTTGTAGGGAATTTATAAGGGTATTATTTTCGTAATTTTGAGTAAGTTCTTCTGGATCAGGTTGATCCAAGATTTGTTCTAATTCAAGATTTCTTAGTCGAACAGATAGTTTATCGTGTTCTGATTTTAGAGTTTGGACTTCCCTTTTTAAATTTTTTAATTCAAGTTTCAATTCAAATAATGTAGTTAGAGAGGGATTTAACTCTTGTTCTTTTAATTTAAATCGATCGAGGACTTCTTTCATAGAATAATTAGAAAATTTTTGTGTTTGTGATAAAAGAGGATCTTCAGAAGTACCGAGTACTTTAATAATATGTTCTTTGGTTTTATGATCTTGAATATTTGCTAACATTTCTATAAGTTGATCTTTTTGTTCATTAGTAAGAACAAATAAACCTGATTTTTCTACGATAGCTTTGTAGTAATCGTTACTTGAACAATTATTACAACATGAAGAGGAATCAGATTCTGATTCTTCAATTTCATATTTAGAATTAGTTGAATCATTTGACTCTGATTCATCTAAGTTTAAAAGAATTTTCATTAATAATTCTTTTGTATCATTGTCTAGGTTTAATTCATTTATTTTTGTTTTCATAGGACATTTATTAGAATAATGTCCTAGTATTCCACATTTAAAGCATTTAATAGCTTTTCTTGTCGATTTAGGTTTAGACTGACTTGGTCTTTCGTTATGTATAAATGATTTTTTATGAAATATCTTTGAATGAGCTTTCAGCTTTTCTTTTTTATTTGATTTCTGTTTAGCCAAATTTCATTCTCTTTTTGTTAATGGGCCTGGACATGCGAATTGTTCGCAAAAGGCTCCTAATTGTTTGCGATCTGATATTCGTTCGCGTTTAAGTTGTTGTTGCATTCTAATATCATTGCAAAGTGTGATACCAACCTTGATACATTCGCTAATTATACGTCCATACGTATAATATTCGAACGTTACCTGTCCATTGGCAGTTCTTAATTTTTCTTTGACTTTTGTAGCGAAGGTAGCAGGTAGTCCTTCTAAGAATTTCTCTTTCCAGTAGCTTGAACTAGCATCAGAAAGATTCATTACTCTAGCTATGAATACATCCTTATACCATCTAAAATGTGATAAAGATAGACATTTTAATTTTTGCAATAGAGAGCGCATTTGTTCTCTATTATCAGACATATATCCTAAGAATTGTTCTAGAATATTGTGTATGAGTGTGTAGACTGCCTCATCATTTGGTTTTGAGGGGTCTAATAAATTTTTATCACTTTGTAGATCATTTTTCTCGGCTTGAGTTAAATAATTATCCCACCATCCTTTAAGGATTTCGGTGAAACCATTAACAATAATTTGGACTACTTCCCAAGGTTTATTATTTTTACTTTGTGCTACAGTAGCATAGATTAGCATTCGATGAACAGTCTTATGAATTTGATCGTCTGATAGACCATCAAAATTCCATTCATATAACTGTCTTGGATCATATGAAATTTGTTCATTTAATTCTTCTTCATATAGAAGATCATTAGGAGATGGTCTTTGATAATAATATTTACTTAAAGATTTTTTAGGGTATTTGATTCTATTTAAAGATAATTGAGGATTTAAATTTGTTGATTTAAATTGATCTTCTAATTGATCAATGTCATATTCGCTAGAGGAACTATCTAAAGCTTCATTCTCTAAGGATTTTTCGTCTAATGTCATTATTTTTTGAGATTTAATCTGTTTTATTACTTCACACATATTGAGGTCTTCATCAAATTTAATTTTGATTGGTGGTGGAAGCTTTATAATTTGTTTTGTAATAATCATTCCAAAGCTTGAAGTTTTCATTTTGGCTGGTTCTATTGCATTGAATAGATTCGGTTTTTTGTCTATAGTTAAAGTTTTAGATAGTTCTACTTTATCCTGTAATAGATCTAATTTTTTATCAATACTATCCAAATATGAAATAATAGTCTGAATTGTTTGATTAGTAAAGTTGAGTTGCTTGATTATGATAGCGAATTCTCTTATAGCATTTTGATCGGATGGAATATTTCCAAATTGATTCATTAAAATATCAGATTTTGAAGATTGTCCTTGAATCATTCAAATATTAGAAGTTATTTTTGTTACGAACCAATATACAAATGGAATGGTAGCTTTTCCATTTTTATTTAGATGTTCAAGTTCATCAAAATATTGATCAGAGAATTTAATATGTTCTTCTTCTGAGAACATGTTTCTATACCAGATTTGAAATGGCTTAAATTTATCTAGCATATAGTGACAGATAACCGTCTCTCTAAGGGCTGTATTTAGTCCGTAAATCATTAAAATTGCATTTCGGAAGGAGTCGGCGATCTAAAATCTTGATTTTCCCTGACTAGATGAAATATTCTATTTTGATTAAGAGTTAATCCTGCACTAGAGGCTAGATCAGTTTCATCTGAATTTGATGTTTTAATTTCATCTCCTGATGTTGAAGGAATAGAAATTTGAGGAAGATTTATAGATCTTCGTGGATTAAATCTTACTTCTACATCTCCATCAGATGTTTGGATTATTTGATTTATGTCTTGATTAACAATAGGTTTAGGTGTAATTACTTGAGGTAATAACCATTGTTCTGGGAATGTTATTTCATTCCATTTAATAACTCTATTTGTAGCTATGTTAGAAGCTAATAGATTTGTTTCGATTAGAGTAGTTCTACTATTTAGCTGAACTACCTTTTTAACCTTTGGACTTAAGGTATTCATTACCTTAAAATGGATTCTATAGATTAATGCTATTGTTTCAGATCCAGGAAGAAAATTGTATCCATGTAATTGAAGATGTAATTTAATTGCTTCAAATAAATGTATATCAGTTAATGATAAACTAAGATTTGGAAAAGTATTAAAATAAACCGGTCCATGACAAAGACTGGTTTCCATCAGTCCCATAAGTGATTGTGCCCAATTAAGGCATCGACCATCTCGTAGACAAGCTAAGATAGATGCATTAAGTCCTCGTAAAGTTAGAGGCTTAAAGGCGATTTGGATTAAACCAATATGCCAAATATTTTTAATCTTGCATATAAGATCTAAGATCGTCATAAGATAACAGAGAGATAGTTTTCTCTGTTGAATCGATTGTTATTGATTGTTCTACCATTTTAATGGCAGTTTTGCCTTTAAAATCAAAGGTTCCAATTTGATAAATTAAGGTTTTATCAACCTTAGGAAGAGACCATTTATTAAGGTCTTCTTCATTGAGAGGATATTCGATTAATTCAGCATTTTTAATATCACGAAACGAGGGTACTTTACCCTTATTTAAGATAGATGAAGAAGATGAAGATGCCATATATGTAAGAGTCAATTGGTAAGCTTATATTTCAACCAATTAATAGAGGAGGTAGTTTAAGGATAATTTAGTAAAGAAAGAAATAGACACTAGTTATTAGGTTGAATAAAAACATGAACCGTCCAGGACTAACTACCCGTACCATGGGATTTACTGCCAAGGTTCAATACCATTTATTCAATGAAGAATTATAGCGTCCATCGTTTGTATAATGCTTATACATAACGTGTGTATTATGTTTGAATAAACTTATATATAATGTGTATAATCCTTATAATTAGTATGTATAAAGCCAGTACATAGAATGTATAAACTTGTATATAGTATGTATAATACTTGTATAAATTTATACATAGTGTGTATAATATTTATGTATAGCATCTATAATACTTGTATAAACTTATATATAGTGTGTATAATGTTTGTACATAGCTTATACATAATTTTTATAATGCTTATATGAAGTATTTTCAAATATATATAGAGTGTATAATACTTATACATGGCATGTATAAACTTATATATAGTGTGTATAAACTTATATATTGTGTGTATAAGCTTGTACATAGTTTGTATAATACTTATATATAGCATGTAAAAACTTGAACATATTGGATAAAATTCTTGTACATAGAATGTATAAATATGTATAATTCTTGTATAATGCTTGTAGATAGCATGTATAAACTTATACATATTATGTCTAATACTTATACATACCATGTACATAGTGTGTATAATTCTTTTATATAGCAAGTATAAACTAATAAATAATGTGTATAATTCTTATTTATAGTGTGTAAAAAGCTTGTATATATAGTGTATAAATTTGTACATAGTGTGTATAATACATATATATTGCATGTAAAACTTCTACATTGTGTGTATAAAACTTGTAAATACTATTTATAATGCTTATACATAGTGTGTACAAACTTATACATAATATGTATAGTGCTTGTATATAGCGTGTATAAATTTTTACATAGTATATTTATTATTTAATGATAGCATGTACAAACTTATACATAGTGTATAAAAATTATGTATACATCATTTATAAACTTATTCATAGTATGTATAAGCCTTATACATAGCATAAACATATTCATAGTTTTTATAATCCTTATATATAACATTTATAAACTTATACATAATGAGCATAAATTTGTTTATAGTTTATATAATTCTTATACATAGTGTGTATAAACTTGTACATAGTATGTATAATGCTTATACATAGCATATGTATAATATTTGAATAAACTTATACATAGTATATATAATGCTTATAAAAAATGTGTATAATACTTGTACATAAAATTTATACAAGTATTATAGATACTAGGTAGAAGTATTATACATACTATATACAAGTTTATATAATTATTATACGTACTATTTAGTATACTAGTATATATAATGTGTAGTATTATACTATAAAAGAAGTAAAGTATATACTATGTTATAGTATACACTATATAATGTAGTATAGTAGCATTATAATATAATAGTGGTATATTATTTATTACAAATATAATATTATAGAACCACAACTATAATATTATATAGTACTACTACTAGAAGTATAGTAACATACTATACTATACGTTATTATAATATACTATACCACTATACTATACTATTACTATAATATATTATACTATATTATACTAATAATATAGTCGTATAGTAATGTTATATAATATAGTTTAGTGTAGTATAATATA
>JADPUM010000852.1:0-32092 GCA_016618105.1 Dendrobium huoshanense | reverse complement strand
ATATCTTCTTAGATAGGAAGACAAGATGGAGTGATTTTTGCCTCAAAGAAATACTGGTAGGCTTCTTCATGTTCTCTTGAAAGGAAGTTGTCATCTAGTTGATTAAAATGAGATGAAGAGCATCTGGAATGTTGAGCTAACTTGCTGCTGATGCTTGCCATTTGGAGAGTTTTGAACACAAGTTGATTTAAGATTGAAAGAGACTGTGAAGAAAACTCATTGGATAGCTTCCAATTTAAAGAAATTAGGCATAATCATATAATACAATATTACTTTCATACGTAAAACTATAATTTCATACGGGACAAAAAAAATTTCATTCATATGAATATAAATGGTCAATAATGAAACAACTTTTCATAGACTACAATTCTCGAGGTATCATGTTGTACGACTTTTGACCAAAATGATCATACAGATGAACATGTGTTCATCTGGGATGATCAGGAAATAATGATCGTACCTAGCAGTTAGGTTTGTCCGCACACAAATTGGCAACAGGATTATACAGACGAACATGTGTTTGTATAGAAGTACTTTGAAAAAATAATTATACTTGGAATTCCCTTTCTATTCATACAGTATGTTGTCTTAAAAAATCTCATTTTTCATCTTACCAACTAAAAAAATTATCATGTAAAATCTAGTGATTTCATACAGTACAAAAGTAATTCGTATAGTACAAATGGAAAAAAAAAATTAGAATTGCACATGATAATCATTAAAAAAAATAAAAGATCAACAGGATCCATGAGACACAAAAATGAAAATAAAAAAACCATAAAATAGAAAATAAACCAAAAAAGGGAAAAATAAAAATCAAATAAAAACAAATCATAGATAATGAATAAAACATAGACATCAACAAAAAGATACATCATAAATAGAATTTGCAGTATTACAATCATCAAGCATGAATATCAATAACACCCCATTTGATTCTTAAGGTGCTAAACATTCTAAAAATAAATGATTTTATAAAAATATATGCAAGTTGATTTTCAGAAGCTACATGATATAACTCAATTTTTCTTTAAGTGACATTGTCTCTTTTGAAGTGATGTCTTATATCTATATGTTTTGTTCTAGAGTGTTGAATAGGATTCTTTGAAATATATATTGCACTTGTATTATCATAAAAATTTGGAATAGTGCTAATTGAAAATCCTAAATCGGTAAGCTGTTATTTTAAGCAAAGAGCCTTTATCATATTACTACCTAAGGCAATATATTCCGCTTTAGCAGTAAAAAGGGCTACTAAATTCTATTTTTTACTACATCAGGAAACTAAAGAGTTTCTAATGAATTGATAAGTTTCATATATACTTTTTTAATCAACCATATATACTAAAAATTTGAATCATATTTTCCAATAATTTAAAAAGAAGAGATATGTTTGGGATACCATATCCCAAAATTTTGAGTTCTCGAAAGATATCTCAGATTTTTTTTAACAACAATCAAATGAGATTCCTTTGGATCATCTTAAAATCTAGCACAAAGATAAATACTAAACATGATATCTATTCTGCTATCAGTTAAGTAAAGTAATGATCTAATTATTTCTCTATTTTTTTATTAATAGATTTACCTTTAGAGTCCTTATCTAATTGCACTACAGAACTCATCAGTGAATTTATTAGTTTAGCTTTATCCATTTTATATTTATTAAGGATGCCCTTAATATATTTTAACTAACTAAAAAATGTGTTATCCTCTTTATGCTTTTTGCTAAAATAAATAAAGTAACTCAAGTCTCCCATAAAACTCATTTCAAATGCACTACTCATTATTTTTTTAAAAATCATCATAAAGATTTTTATTAGTGGATCCAAATAAGATATCATCAACATATATTTGAATAATAAGTATATAATCTCCTACACTTTTTAAGAAAAGAGTGGTGTCCACACTTTCTTTAATAAATGATCTTTCTAGTAGAATATGCTTAGACTTTTATACCATGCCCTAGGTGTCTGTTTTAGTCCATATTATTGAGATTCATTCACTGTGAATTAGGTTGTTAAACTTAAACTTATGTCCCAAGTCTATCCAAGAGGGGAGGGGGGGGGGGGGGGGGGGTGAATTGGTATTTAAAAAAAAAAACATTTATCCCTCTTGAGTATGTTGAACCGAAAATAAACTTAAATAAATTTTTAGAAAAAGTTTTTCAACCAAAATTTTTATAACAAAACAAAATGCGGAAAATAAAAAGTAATAAAAATAAAAGACAGAAAATTTATAGTGGTTAGGTCTAAACTAGACCTACATCCACTCCCCAGAGGCACCCTCCGAGTATTGCACTAATACCAATAGTGTCTCTTCTTTTGCACCCACAGCAAGGCGGAGAAGCCTTTACAAACACTCTTTCCACCACTACCAGGTGTGGCAGAGAACTATCGTCCTTTTACACTTTCCAAGTGTCGGCAGAGAACCGGATCTCCTTGATAGATCTCCTCACAAGAAATCTAGAATGAAGAAAGAAAAGAGCGAAGTAATCCCAAATCATAAGTAGAGATTCTTACCTTTGAATATAAAGCGAAGCCTTCACGCTTCAGTGGTAGGAATTCTCCTTTGAATGCTCTCGCACACTCTCTCCTTGACTCTTCTTTCAATAGGTACGAAGATCAATGAGCAAAAAGATTGGGTGGCAGTCTAAATTGTACTATATATAGGAGAGACAAGAAAAACCGTCCAAAACTACAAATTTTTTAAGTCAACACAAAATGAATCGTCCCGCACGATCGTGGATCATCCTGGACGATTTTGCTTAAAGTGTCAGAAATGATCATAATGATTATTGGTATGAACTATGTTCGTACACAATCATTTTCCCGTACGAACTAGGTTCGTCCGATACGATCCGTTATACCCTAGGTCGGTTCCCAAATAACTGCATGGACGTAACCAATTTTGGTAAGTCGGTTCACATCGTCTAGGGACGAACAGGACTTCGTCCGGACGAAATTTTTACAGAGAGCAACTCGTCCTGGCACGATAATGAACTTCGTCTGAACAAAATTTTTACAGAGAAGAATTCATCCTGGGACGATTTGGATTTCATCTGGACGAAATTTTTACAGAGAAGAAATCGTCCTAGCACGATTATAGTTTTCTTCTAAACGAAATTTTTACAGAGCCTATTTCGTCCAGGGAAGAAAATAATTTCATCTTTGATAATCAGGTCTTAGAAAAATTTCCTCCAACTCCTGTTCGTTCCATTGCTCTTACGGGGAGAAAAACTTACCTGATCGTCCCGTATGAACTATGTTCGTCCCGTACGATCAGTACAAATTTTGTAAATTATCCTTAAGTGTGTGTGTGTGTGTGTTTTTATCCACTCAATTACAATCACTCCCTCTCAATTCAAAGAATAATTTAAAGCTTCAATTTGTGAAGAATTGTATGCTGAATTTGATTTGAAGTCTTCATAATTTGGAGTTCAATTTTCCTGAAATGTTAGTACACACAAGAGCAAAAACAATTCTTCCAAAAAGTGTTTGGAAATAAACACAAATACTAACACAAGATACAAGACTCATAAGACACAATTCAACAAATAATTTCTCCCCTTTTTGACAACAGCAAAAAGCGAAGAAAAATAACTTGAAATGAAAGCAGAGATATGAAAATCATTTGATAATGTAATCTTAACAGTGATTGAAATAAGATATGCAAATAAAATTAAAACACTAGGCAAATCATAAAAATTCATATAATTTAAGAATTGATATAACATAGATAATAAAAAGAATTTATCAAAGACATGAGTCAGTTTAGACACTAAGATAGAGAATATCATTGCAATAAGGATGAATGAAAAATTGTATATTTCAAATTTCAATATCAATTATAAATGAACATAAGATCAAATTGAATTAAGAGATTAAAAGAGTTTGGAAAGAAATAACTACCACATGTGGCCCTTTGCGCATCTTTTCATAATTGTGGCACACTTTTGTGCATCATTTTTATTTTGGGCTTATTTTGTGCCTCTTTTTTACTTTGCGAACCTTTGTGCATTCCTTTTGATTTTTTTTATTATACTTTTACATAATTTGCAAGAGTAATTTTATTATTTCCAAAAACAATAATCTAAAATTTCAAATATCTCTAAGTGCATAAATAATGATTGATAAGTGAAATATAAAATAAAAAAATATCGCAGTTGCAATAATAATATTAACAATAATACAGTCTAAAGAAGAGACATGAAATTGATAAATCTAATAATATCAAGTTATAAACTTAACTTAAACTTAGAATAACTAGATTTTCTAATGAATTTAATTTTTCTTGCAATTTAGGTTATAGCACGATTAAGATTAAAAATCTGATGATTTACATAAAGTCTAACAAACATTTCAAAAGTAAATTCAAATCAAAACACAAGAACTTATATTGATATCATTTTAAAGATTACAAGGATTCATCAAGATATCAATACAATTAACTAAAATAAAGAAGAAATACATAAAACTACTAAAAGTAAACAACAACTAACACATAAACAATAACAATACAAACACAAAACATAAAGTGCAACAATCACTCGGACGGACCCTGATCTGGAGGAGGAGGAGGAGCACCACCAAAGAGGTTAAAATATGTACTCATCATAAGTTCATTGGTACTAATATCATTAATTTGCTCCCTCATATAGCCCATGTCATGTTGATATTGAGCAGCCTGCTGCTGTAAATGAGTCTCAATTTGATCAAGGCGTTGATCAAAGTGAGTCTCTAACTGATCAAATCTTTGAACAAAATTATGATAATTTGGTTCATTTGCAGGAGCAGGTGCACCTTCAGGCTCTTCTTCTGTATCACTGATGACATGTGCTTTTCCTGATTCCTCCTTAAAGATCGCTCTAAATGATCCGTCATTGTAATAGAGCGGTTCTTCATACTCTTGATCAGAACGAACCAAGTTATACTTCTTTTACAGAACATAGGAAACTAAGTGTCCTAAAGCAATATTACTTTTTCTTTTCTGTTTTGCATGGCCAATTTCAGAAAGCCCATAAAGGTAGTCAAGAATAAGTTGGGCTTCATTTATAGGTTTATCGCTCATGATTAAGAAGGTCACCATGGAAAGAAGTGGGGTAAAATTGACTCTATCACCAGCTTTTGGAATGATTGAAGTTCTAAGAACACGCTGAATGATGTGTGCATTACAGATAAGACCAGATACCCTAGCCACATGCTCAGTTAAACCATTTCCTCTAATCACCCTATTGATTTCATACCATTTATATGTATCATTGGTGATTAAGGTATAGGCTCTACTCCCATCAGTCCTTAAATTTAAAAAAGCTCCTAAGTCGTGTTTAGTGATTTCAACTTTTTGATTGAAAACAAAGGAGCGAATCACAAAGTGGTCAGAATTGAAGGACATATTAGCTAAAAAATAGTGGAAGGTTTCTTTGTTATAGAGGTGGACCAGAGTAAAGAAAAATTGAAATTGAGTCGAAGCAAATAAATGCATTACCTTAAAGGTAATATCTTCTTGAATTAAAATTCGGGAAGGAGTGATTTTGGCAGAAGCATATCTAGGAAAAGAATCCTCATTTGCTTTGGACAGAAAGTTTTCGGACGAATTCCTATGAGGTTTCTTGACTAAGACCTTTTGACACTTACTTGAACTGGCCATTTGAAAGTGATTTAGAGTAAGAAAGGAGTTGAAAGTGATGTTTAGAGAGTGGCAATTGAGTTGAAAAGACTGCCTATATATTAAAAAATGATTCGTTCGTACCATACGAAAATAATTTGTCCTGTATAAATTTTTGATCGTCCCGTACGAAAATATTTCGTATAAACGATTTAATATGGCCAGAATGAAATGGATTTTCATAATCAACGTGGCTTACGAAGCATCCTTTCATACAGACTTTTGACCAGTCTGATCGTACAGACGAACGCGTGTTCGTCCCGGGACGATCAGAACTTATATTGTTTTAATGATAGTTGAAATCGTCCCCTACATCGAACTGACATGTGTTCGTCTAAACGAACTAAAGGTTTGTACAAACAAAGTTCATATTAAAAATTGTCTTATCCATTCAACTGCTCCATTCATTCGTCCCGTCGTTTCAAAAATATTTCATCCTTGACGATTGTGACGATCGTACAAACGAAGTACATTAAAACTGCACTTAAAAAGGTTCAAAATCCCATAATTTTTCATACTACACAAATCATCCCGTACGAAACTATTTCGTCCCGGATGATGATGACTTAAAAAAAACTTTTGCACTCAAACAAAAAAATTACAATTCAAAAATAAAACAAAACAAAATAAATACCAAAAACAACGAAGAAGCACAGACTCTAAAAAGAAAAATCACACAAACAAAATCATAAACACATAAAAAACATTTAATTAATAAACAAACATCAATGTTGCAAGAACATTTTTATTTAAGCATTTAAATCAATCACACTAAGCTTTGTTCTTAATGCACTGAAAATATCAAAGGCTAAAGGTTTTGTAAAAATGTTTGCAAGTTGATTTCTCAGTTGTAACATGAATGAGTTCAATTTCTCCCTTGGATACATGATTCCTTATGAAATGATGCCTTATGTCTATGTGTTTGATTCTTGAATGTTGAATAGGATTTTTAGAAATATAAATATCACTAGTGTTATCACAATAAATTAGAATAGTGCCTATAGACAATCCTAAATCAATAAACTATTGTTTCAACCAAAGTACTTGTGCCACACAACTTTCTAATGCAATGTATTCAACTTCTGCAGTAGATAGGGCTACTGAATTTTGTTTTCTACTGGACCAAGAGACAAAAGAATTTTCAATGAATTGACATGTTCCAGAACTGCTTTTCCTATCCACCCAACATCCTGCAAAGTCAGAATCTAAATAACCAATTATTTCAAATGAAGAGCTAAACTTAGGATATTAAATTCCTAAGTTATGAGTTCCTAATATATATCTTAAAATTATTTTCACTGCTATCAAATGTGATTCTTTTGGATCTGATTAAAATCTACCACATAAGCAAACACTAAACATGATATCGGGCCGGCTAGCAGTTAAGTAAAGTAAAGATCCAATTATATCTCTAAATTTCTTTTGATCAACAGATTTTCCCTTAGGGTCCTCATCAAACTGAATTGAGAAACTCATTGGTGTACTTACAGGTTTAGCATTGTCCATTTCATACTTTTTGATGATGTCTTTAACATACTTTGATTGACTTAGAAATGTTCATTCCTCAATTTGCTTAATGCTAAAGCCTAAAAGTAACTTAAATCTCCCATTAGACTCATCTCAAATTCACTGCTCATTATTTTAGAAAAATCATCACAAAGATTTTTATTTGAAGATCCAAAAATGATATCAACTACATAAATTTGAAAAATGAGTATATTATTTTCACATTTCTTCAAAAAGAGAGTTGTATCAACACTTCCTTTTTCAAATGATCTTTCAAGTAGGATGGTGCTCAACCTCTCATACCAAGCCCTAGGTGCCTGTTTCAATCCATATAATACCTTTTTCAACTTGAAAACATGATTTGGGTATTTAGAATTTTCAAAGCCTGGAGGTTATTCTACAAACACATCCTCTTGAATTACCCCATTTAAAAAGACACTTTTGACATCCATTTGATACAATTTAAATCCGCTAAAATAGGCAAAGGCAAGAAAAACCCTAATGGCTTCAAGTCTAGCTACAGGGGTAAAAGTCTCCTCAAAAGCAATCCATTCAATCTGATTTTGGATCAAATTTTTTTAAGGCAGATTTTCCATTGTTATGAATGAACACCTTGCAATCAAAAACATGCAAATGAGACAAATTAGGTGTTCTCCCTTTTAGCAACTCATAGGGTGTTTTATTCAATTTAGATCTTATATTTACTCTATTCAGAACATAACATGTTGTGCTAACCACCTCAGCCCAAAAATATTTAGGAAGTGAATATTCTGCCAACATTACTCGGGCAGCTTCTATTAATGTTATGTTTTTCCTTTCGACTATCCCATTCTGCTGAGGGGTTCTAGGTGCAGAAAAGTTGTGATCAATTCATTTTTCCTTACAAAATTCTTCAAATCTCTCATTCTCAAATTCTCCTCCATGATCACTTTGAATAGAAATAATTTCACACCCTAATTTCCTATGAATCTAAGTCGAAAAATTTCTAAATTTCTCAAATGATTCACTCTTATGAAATAAAAATCTAACCCATATGAATCTTGAGTAATCATCCGCAATCACAAATCCATATATCTTCCCTCCTAAACTCACAGTTCCAACTGGTCCAAAAAGATCCATATGTAAAATTTTTAATGATTTATTAGTTCTAAGATCCTTATTTGACTGAAAAGAGGACTTCACGTGCTTTCCTAATTGACATGCATCACAAAGGTGGTCCTTAGTAAAGTCTAGTTTTGGTATATCTCTCACTAAGTTCTTTTGGATAATCCTCCAAAGGTTTTTCATGCTAGAATAACAAAGTCTCCTATGACAAATCCATGACTCATCAGATACAGTTTTCAAACAAAAAACAGTAGGAGTTTGAATTCAATTCAAATCTAGCATATAAACATTGTTTACCCTTTTTCCATTCAAAACATCTTTACCATTTAGGCTTAATATATAGTTAGTAGAAAAAAAATTTTACACAGTAACCTTTATCACATAGCTGAGTTATACTTAACAAATTATGTTTTAAACCTTCAACCAATAATACATTGTCTATGAAAAATTTCTTTAAATTTCCAATCATACATGTCCCAACCACATTCCTTGTGGTGTTATCTCCAAGTGTAACCTTGCCTCCTCTCCTAGCTTCTAGCGTTATGAATTGAGCAGTTTCTCCAATCATGTGCTTTGAACATCCGCTGTCTAGGTACCATATGCTCTCACGAGGTCTTGTGTGAGAGCAACCCTGCAAAATTATCAAACGTTAGACCTGAGAACCCAAACAAGTTTGGGTTCAACTTTTAGCAATTTATAATCATATGCATGTATGATATGTCTAAGTTTATGCATCTTAGGTCTCCACACCAAATTAATTTTTATCTTCAAAGTATTGGTGTGAGCTATATGTCCAAACAATCCATAATTATTACATTTTACTTTAGGAAATGGATTCCTAAGTCTTCTAACATTCATCTGTCTTTTCAAGGATTGTATAAATTTAGGATACATAATAGGATTAGTAAAATCTTCAAATTTAGGTGGTATCCTATAATCCTCGAGAGCTTTTATAGTTAATTTGTAAAATGAATTCATATCTTCCAAAATTTGATTTGTATAATTGGTTCTATAAAGTTTGATATCAAATTCATCCTTAGAATTCTTATAATCTTTCTCGAGTTCTGCATATGATGATTTTAAATTCTCATAATTTTTATTCAAGTCATCAAACTCATCAAGTAATTTCATGTGGTTGTTATCAATCAAAGCATGATCTTTCCTAAGAATTTCATGTTCCTTTTTAAGTTCTTTAAATTCTAGACTTAGACTAGCATGCATTTTCTTCATTTTTCTATATGCATCATGTATGTGTTCAGAAACTTCAAATAATTCATCATAAGTTAAGTCACATACTTTTTCTTGATCTAACTGATCAAGATTGTCAGCCATTAAGCACAAATTAGTGACTTCCTCTTCTTTTTCAGTCTCTGATGAATCTGAAGCTGAGTCCGCCTAGAAAACTTTTTGAAACTTTTTTTTGCCTTTATTTATAGTAAGTTTCTCCTCTACCTTCTCCTTGCTATGATTGGCTTTGAGTTTATGGCAATCCGTCTTTATATGTCCAGGTTTCCTGCACTCATAGCAAATAACATCATTTGAAACCTTGATATTTCTATTGAATTTACCTCTATTCCATTATTGGCATTTCTTCTATTTCCTCTTAAGAAAGCTTCTGAATTGTCTAGTCATCAATGCGATGTCTTCTTCATTCTTAGGTTGTGAGAGTTCAGTCTCATATTCTTCCACATTCATGTGATATATTCTTCTCCCTTCGTGGTTCACATGCATCAATCTTTCTTTGGCTAACTCCTTGCTCGTAAGCAATAAGCGAACTAAGAAGATTGTCAATAGAATAAATGTTTAAATCCTTAGACTCTGTAATTGTAGTAATTTTAGCTTCATATGCAATAGGTAAGCAATGAAGAATCTTATTTATCATTTCAGCATTAGTTAACTCCCTACCCAATGCATGTGAGGAGGTGACTATTTGTGTGAATCTTGTGTACATATCAGAAATAGATTCATTTGGTTTCATGCAAAACAATTCATAATTATGCAACAAGATATTGAGTTTAGATTATTTAACCTCATTAGTCCCCTCATATGTTATACAAAGTCTATCACATATGTCCTTTCCACTTTCGCAAGTGGAAACCCGCATGTAGTCTTCTGATTTTAAAGCATAAAAGAAACTATTCAAGCATTTAACGTTTAGTTGTGTTAAGTCACGTTCTTCTACTATCCAGTCTGCAAAAGGTGTTTCAACTCTAACTCAATCAACTAATCTAGTTGGTTTTGTATATCATTCATGGACTAAGATCCACATACGATAATCAAGTGACTGTAAGAAAGTAGACATGCGTGTTTTCCAAAAATCAAATGATATATTGTCAAACAGTAGAGGTCTAGTAATAGAGTAACCCTTAGGTGTGTTTTGGTTTCCAAATGTAGCCATTTACGTTTATCAAAAAGTAGTTTAAACTTATAATTTTGAAACAAAGCTCTGATACCACTTGTTGAGATTCATTCACTATGAATTAGGTTGTTAAACCTAAACTTATGTCCCAAGGCTATCCTAGAGGGGGAGTGAATTGGTATTTTTTTTAAAAAAAAATTATCCCTCTTGAGTATATTGAACCAAAAATAAACTTTAATGAATTTTTAGAAAAAGTTTTTCAACCACAATTTTTATAACAAAATAAAATGTGGAAAATAAAAAGCAGTAAAAATAAAAGATACAAAATTTTTAGTGGTTCGGTATAAACCAGACCTACATCCACTCCCCGGAGGCACCCTCCGAGTATTGCACTAATACCAAAAGTGTCTCTCCTTTTGCACCCACAGCAAGTCGGAGAAGCCTTTACAAACACTCTTTCCACAACTACCAGGTGCGGCTGAGAACCGTCGTCCTTTTACACTATCCCTAGTGTTAGCAGAGAATCATCATCCTTTTACACTATCCCCATTATTGGCAGAGAACCGTTCGTCCTTTTACACTATCCCTAGTGTGGGCAGAGAACCCTTCGTCCTTTTACACTATCCCCAATATGGGCAGAGAACCCTTCGGCTATTCACACTCTCCTAGTGTGGGCAGAGAACCCTCCGTCTGTTTACACTTTCCAAGTATTGACAGAGAACCGGATCTCCTTGACAGATCTCCTCACAAGAAATCTAGACGGAAGAAAGAAAAGAGTGAAGTAATCCCAAATCACAAGTAGAGATTTTTACCTTTGAATACAAAGCGAAGCCTTCACACTCCATTGGTAGGAATTCTCCTTTGAATGCTCTCTCACACTCTCTCCTTGACTCTTCTTTTAATAGGCATGAAGATCAACGAGCAAAAAGATTGGGTGGCAGTCTAAATTGTACTATATATTGGAGAGATAAGAGAAATCGTCCAAAACTGCAAATTTTTCAAGTCAACACGAAATGAATCATCCCGTACGATCGTGGATCATCCTGGACGATTTTACTTAAAGTGTAAGAAATGATCCAAATGAATATTGGTATGAAGTATGTTCGTACAAGATCATCGTCCCGTACAAACTAAGTTCATCCGGTACGATCCGTTATACCATAGGTCGGTTCCCAAATAACTGCATGGACGTAACCAATTTTGGTAAGTCGGTTCACATCGTCCTGGGACGAACAGGACTTTGTCCGGACAAAATTTTATAGAGAGCAATTCATCCTGGCATGATAATGAACTTCGTCTGAACAAAATTTTTACAAAGAAGAATTCGTCCTAGGACGATTTGGATTTCATTAAAATTTTTACAGAGAAAAAATCATGATAACATGATTATAGATTTCATCTTAACGAAATTTTTACAGAGCCTATTTCGTCCAGGGACAAAAATAATTTCGTCCTGGACGATCAGGACTTAGAAAAATTTCCTCCAACTCCTGTTCGTTTCATTGCTCTTACGGGGAGAAAAACTTAACTGATCGTCCCGTACGAACTAAGTTCGTCCCGTACGATCAGTACAAATTTTATAAATTCTCCTTAAGTGTGTGTGTTTGTTTTTATTCACTCAATTACAATCACTCCCTCTCAATTCAAAGAACAATTTAAAGCTTCAATTTGCGAAGAATTGTATGCTGAATTTGATTTAAAGTCTTCATAGTTTAGAGTTCAATTTTCCTGAAATGTTAGTACACGCAAGAGCAAAAACAATTCTTCCAAAAAGTGTTAGAAAATATTTGCACATAAAATAATAATATTTTTAAATCATCAAAACTATACTAGTTGCAAGAATGTAACATATGCAAATAGCAACTCTCTTAACATATATAATATCTTCTTTAATTTAAATACATGTTTAAGAAATTGTGAATTTATAAACTTGTAGGTTGCTCAACATAAACATCCTTTTGTATCACTCCATTAAGAAAGGCTTTCTTAACTTCCATTTAAAATAATTTAAAACATTTAAGATAGGCAAATACTAGTTGCACTCTTATTGCTTCAAGTCTAGCTACATGGACAAATATTTCCTTAAAATCAATTCTTTCCATTTGATTGTATCCCTTGGCCACTAATCTTACTTTATTTCTAACCACTACACTTGAATCATTTATCTTGTTTTTAAAAACCTACTTAGTTCCTATAATACTTTAATTTCTAGGTCTTTCAATCAACTTCTAAACATCATTTCTAACAAATTAATTCAATTATTCCTGTATGGCTAAAATCCAAAATTTATCAAAAAGTGCTTCATTTATATTAGTGGGTTCAATCATTGAAATAAATGTTGAGTAGTTCACTTCTTTACTAAGCCCATACCTAGTCCAAACACCTTCACTTGGGCCTCCTAAAATCAATTCTTTAGGATAACATTTTGGATATTTATATTCTCTAAGCATTACATTTTTTGTTTTAACTCATTCTTTAAGATTTGTATTTTTAATTCCTTAGATTATTTTTTCAACATCTTCTTCTTCCAACTTAGACCCTCTAAAAATATTTGATTCATCAAAAACTACATGAGTGATCGCCTCAACAACCAAAGTCCTTTTGTTAAAAATTTTATAAGATTTGCCAACACTTAAATATCTTAAGAAAATCCCCTCATCAGATTTGGAATTAAATTTTTTTAAAAGAGTTTTATCATTATTATGAATAAACACCTTACATCCAAAAATATATACATGTGAGAGGTTGGGTGTTCTTCCCTTAAGAAGTTCATAGGATGTCTTGTTCAGCTTAGATATAATTTTCACCTTATTTATAACATAACAAGTTGTAATAATCGATTCAGCCCAAAAATATTTTGGAAGTGAATATTTAGTCAACATGACTCTAACGACTTCTATCAAAGTTCTATTCTTCCTTTCAATAACCTCATTCTTTTGAGAGATCCTAGGAGCTAAAAATTTATTATCTATTCCTTACTCTTTATAGAAAACTTCAAATTTTTCATTTTTAAATTTTTTTCCATGATCACTTTAAATTATAAGTATTTCACAACCTAGCTTCATTTGAATCCAAGAAAAAAGTTTCTAAACTCATCAAATGATTCACTCTTATTTGATAAGAATCGAATACAAGTGAATCTTGAATAATCATCAATAATTAAATACCCAAAAACTCTCCATCCTAGACTTACAATGCTAATCGGTCAAAAATGATCCATGTGAATGACTTCTAATGGTTTGCTAGTTCTAAGATTCTTAATTGAATGAAAGAAAAACTTGACTTATTTTCCTAATTTATATGTATCACATAGGTGATATTTAATGAAGTCTAATTTGATTATTCCTCTAACCAATTCTTTCAGGGTAATCTTCTTAAGATTTTTCATTCTTGCATCATAAAGTCTTCTATACCATAACTAAGATTCATCAGTGATAGTTTTAAGAAAAAAAGCATTATAATATTTAACATAATAAAATCAAGCATATATTCATTATTTACTTTATTTCTATGCAACACATCAATTCCATTTTTTGGCTATAATACAACTTGTAGGTAAAACTTTAATGTTAAAACTCCTATCGTAAAGCTGACTAATACTTAATAAGTTATGTTTTAAGCCTTTAACTAATAAAATATTTTTAATAAAAAAATATTTTTGTTGCCAATTATACCTATACCTACCACTCTCCTAGTGGAATTATCTCCCAATATCACTTTGCCTCCAGCCCAGGCCTCCAACAATATAAATTGCACTGTATCTCTAGTCATATATTTCGAACATCCATTGTACATGTACTAAATGCTCTCATAAGGACTTGTATGAGAGTGTTTCTATAAAATTATCAAACTTTAGACTTGGGAATCCAAATAAATGTAAGTTCACCTCTTGACAATGATAATCTAGATGCATATTTGATATGCTGTGATTTATGCACATTAGGTCTCCACACTAAATATATTTTACTCTGAATATTGCAAGTGTGGGAAATATGCCCCATCATTCCACATGAAAGCATTTAACATCTGAAAAAGGATTTACCAATCTATGTGAGTTATAATATCTTTTTCTAGATTTTAAAATTATATAATTTTCATTATGATTGTAAAATTGTTCAAATGTGGGACTTATCTTATCTTTCTTAAAAGCTTTAAGTTTTTTTTTTTAAGATGTGAGTTTGCACTTTCTAAAATTAAATTGTCAACTTTCCACTCATATTCTTTTTATCTAATTTAACCATAAACACCTTAAATATTTTCAAGTTTAGTATATGATATTTTCAAAGAATCATGCTTCTTATTCAAATCATCAAATTCAGCCAACAAAACCATGTGGTTGCTATCTATGGATGCATGACTTTTCCTAAGATTTCCATATTCTTTTTGTAAATTCAAATGCTCAAGGTTAAGATTAGCATGTAATTTTTTAAGCTTCTTATATGTATTATGAATTTGATCAAAATTTTTAAATAATTCATTGTAAGACAGGTCACATACCTACTCTTGATCTGATGATCACGTTTATCTGCCATTATGCACAAGTATGCGACTTTCTCTTTTGCTTTTATTTCTAAGGAGTCTGAACCTGAGTCATCCCAAAAACTTCTTTGTATTCTTTTCTTGCCCTTCCTAACATTAGTTTTCTTCTTAATTTTCTCCTTGCTAGGATTAGCTTTGAGATTCAGACAATCAGTCATTATATGTTCAGGCTTTATGCATTCATAACAAATGACTTCATTAGAAACTTTTGCATTCTTATTAAACTTACCTTTGTTCGAATGTTGTTGTCTCTATTATTTTCTTCTAAGAAAACTTTTAAATTTCCTAGTCATAAATAATATCTTCTTCATCCTCAAGCATTATTGGATCACTTTCTAAATCATCCATTTTAAAAGCTATATTCTTCTCTTTTTTCTTGTCACCTACATCAATATATCTTTGATTCACTTCTTGCTCATAAGCAATTTGTGATCCAAGCAGATTATCAATTGAACATATATTCAAATCTTTAGACTCAATTATGATAATTATCTTTGTATCATAAATAGTAGGTAACATTATAAGATTTTATTAACTTTTTTTAATTAGTTAGTTCTCTACCTAAAGCATATAATAAGGTAATAATCTGAGTAAAATGTGTATACATATAAGAAACTAAGTCATTTGGTTTCATATGAATAGTTTATAGTCATGTAATAAATTATTCAACCTGGATTAATTCACCTCATTTGTTCCTTCATAAGTTATGCAAAGTCTATCCCAGATTTTTTTCCCAATTTTGTAAGTAGAAATATGTATATAGTCTTCTGATTTCAATGCACAGAAAAAACTATTTAAACATTTAACATTTAACTATGTTAAATCTTTTTCTTTTAATGCCTAGTTTTAATTCTAATGCCATCAACAAGTCTAGTGGGTCTAATGTAACTTTTCTATACTAAAATCTACATGCGATAGTCAAGTAATTGTAAAAACATAGACATGAGTTTTTCAAAAAACAAAAGAAATATTATTGAATAAAGGTGGTCTAATGATAGAATATTCTTCAAGAGTGTTCCGATTTCCAAAAATAGTCATTATCATTTTTCAAAAGTAGTCTAAATTATAATTTTTAAATAGGCTCTAATATCACTTAAAAGTTCATGAAGGTTATTAGACCTTATTAAAATATCCTAAGGCTAACCAAGAGTGGGTGAATTGATTTTTTTTTTCTTGAATTTTGAAAACTGTTTCTAAAAAAATTAAGCAATGATCATTGAATACGCAGTTGTTTATATATGATTATCTCAAAAAATTTTCAATCACAAAACTTTAAAATGCAGAGAATTTAAAATACAAAAAATTAAAATAAATAGAAGAATACTAAATTTATAGTGGTTCGGTCCAAACTTGACCTACGTCCACTCCCTGGAGACTCCTTCTCTAAGTATTACACTAAATCAAAGTGACTCTCCTTTTCCTCCCATAGTAAGGCGGAGAAGCCCTTACAAAATCTCTTCCATCAACCCGGTGTGGTAGAGAACTGATGCCTTTTACACCCTCTAAGTGATGGAAGCATACCGTCGCGTCTTTTTTCACTCTTTTGTTTAAGCCAAAGAACTACCACATCCTTTTTCATCCTCATAGTGAAAGAATAGAACCGCCACATCCTTTTTTACCCTCTTGGTGAAGGTGGAGAACCTTCATGCAGTGTTAAAAATCTTCTCTCAAAAGTTACCAGAGGGGATGGACATAAATTAGATGAAGATAAAGAGATCATCACTTTGGGTAACCTTATGAATCCCTCACAACTCCCCCTCACTAGATCTCTCACACTTCACTCTCACAATCTCTCCCAAACACTCACAGTCATGGACACTCTTAAGAGAAATTCATAGCAAAGGTCTTGAGTGCCAGTTTTTAAAACTTATTAAATAGGAAATATAAGAAAAATCATCCAAAAATATTAAATATCATGTGAACTGACTCCAGATCGTATAGTATAATTGTGGATCATCTATATGAACAGTTCAAAAAGTCCTTAAATGATCCTATATGAACCTAATTTCATACACTGTTAGTCGTCTATACAAATTGACATCATATTGTATGAACAGTTCAAAACTGAATGTGTTTGTCTGGTATGATATGGTACAAACCTTATTTTATATACTATCAGTCGTCTATATGAACTAACATCATATAGTACAAACAGTTAATACAATCACGTTTCGTCTCGTATGATCATGGATGAATCCAATTTCATACTCTATCAGTCATCTATATGAATTCATATCGTATTGTACGAACAGTACGTAAATGAATGACTTTGTTTGGGACGAATTTGTACGAACCCAATTTTATATATTGTCAGCCATCTATACGAACTAACATCATACAGTATGCATAGTTCAAAAGTATAAGCCATGATTTGATTAACTACATTTTAGAGGAAAAATATGACAACTCGTACAGTTCAATTGGAAGTCGTACAATACGATTAGTTTTAAAATTTTAAGTTTTGACTCTCTCCCCCTGTGTATGTGTGCACAATTATCCAATTATAATTACACTCTCTCATATTCAAGAAAATAAAAAATAAAGATTTACATACTTTATTTCATGAAATCTTAATCTACTCTGTCTTGATGTCTTCAATAGTCTGAAGTATGATTTCTCTAAATTTTAGTATACACAAACAACAAACATAAAATGTTTAGTACATGCTTGGAGAAATAATAAAATCAACATAACAATAATATGTTGTTATCAACAAAAATCATAATCTCAATCTGAATTCCTGAGTTGCGACATCCTTAACATCATTTACATAGTGAAGTCAAGTATTAGGACAATTCTCTTACTAGTGATGAAGCAACATGACCTTGGGTGATATATTAGGCCACATTTAAAAGTTAGGGAGGTCATTGAGGATGATAATTCTGGTCCTTCTATAGAGAAAAACACTACAAATAATGCAATGCAAGAAGTTTATGAAGGCCAGTGAGCATGGTTGAGTAAATCCCCAGTTGATGGTAAAAATAGCATGACTATTGGTGATAAGTAATGCATCACTAAAAGTTTGAGAAGACCACTAAGAATTGTATAGATTGATGAATCCAATGAATGAACCAATGATTCCTTTGATTGAATTAGCGATGACTTTTAAAATGATTAAGCTAATCCTCAGAAAAGAATAATTCAATAAGCAAGCTAATGAGTGCTTATATCATTTCATAAAGACTTTGCTTTCCTATAAAAGTTATTATATGAAATCTATTCATTTACATATTAATGTTTTTCTATATTTAAGGACTTTGCATTGGTAAATTATTGTCTTAAAAATCATTTCAAATTTGAGGATTGTGTTTGAAGGATATAAAAAAGAATAAGGCATGATGCATGAATTTTAATTATTGTTGATTTGCTAAACAATAAATGTTGAACCAAGTTCTCTAAGTTTATCAAATAAAGAATACCAAGCTTGTCAACCTTTATTCAGTTAATATCAAGCCCCTATGTTATCAATATCGTAGAGAAGCTAGGAAGCAAGCCAAATGTTCGACACCCTGAGAGAGATTTGTATATTCATTTTTTTTCAAAGTTGCTAGCTTTTGAAAAGGATGTTCGTCGAAGTCCTCTCCTCCAAGTATATATATGATGTCACAAAACCTTAATGGGCACACAATAATTGTTACAAGTTATTTTTAATTCCTAGTATTCTTGCATAAAAATTAGGCCATATTGACATTTTGATACATATGTACATATACATTTAATTATAACGACATACATAATATTCATAGTAATATAAACATTGAAGAATACTTATACCTATAAAGATGATGCAATAATACGGTTTTGGGGGAGAATATAAGCGGCAGTAGAGTAAGAGAACAAAACGACTTAGCGATGTATGTATATCTAACACACTAACAAATAGTTGAGAGAGAGAAAAACACCATAAGTTTTCTACTTGAAAAATCATGAAAGGGGAAAATCATGGGGTCTGACTCAGATGAGAAAGTTCCACTAAGTTCTGATAAATTACAAAACTTGATTTGCTCCTTTACTTGGAGATAATAGAATTATAATAGAATGGATAGTCGAACAAAAGTTTGGTGATGATCAAAAGTGTGGCAGTGGTTGACGAATGGTGAAAGTTCGACGATGGTCGAGAAGAACTTTGACAGTGGTCGACGAACAGGTGAAAGTCTAGCAATGGTCAGGAAGAACTCCGATGGTGATCAACGAACTGGCGAAAGTCCAGCGGTAGTCAATGAAAGGGTGGAAGTCCAGTAGTGGTCGACAAATAATAGGTGGAAGTCTTGCGGAGTTCGATGAATGGATTGAAGTCCGACGGTGGTCGATGAACAAGTGGAAGTCGGACAGTGATCAATGAAATGGTGGAAGTCTGGCGGTGGTCGGTAAAAACTCACGGGGTTGCCGACGAACGAGCTAAAGTCCGACGGTGGTCGACAAACAGATAGAAATCTAGCGGTGGCCGGGAAGAACTCCGGCGGTGGTTAACGAATGGGTGGAAGTTTGACAGTGGTCGAAGAACAGGTGAAAGTCCGCTGATGGTCGGGTATAACTCCGACGATGGTTGACGAACGGGCGAAAGTCTGGGGGTGGTCAAGAGGAGCTCCGACAGTGGTCGGGGGAAAGTAAGCTTCAAAATCCTACACTTCTCCTTCCTTCTTTTTCTCCTCCTTTCATGAGAAGAATGGGGAGTTATTTATAATTTTTTGAGAATGACTTGGCTTGTAAATATAGGGAGGATCAAGATCAAGATGGGAGTGATTTGAATGGACTACCGATATTAATCCCCTTGATCGTGGATTGTTTATTGGTCATTTGAATATCTTAATGATATCATAATTTGTTGATCTTGGGCTTGTTTGATTCTTCTCGCCAAGCCGCTCGATTCAACCATAAGCATGTCATATTTGGAATTTGTTTGTTAATTCAAATTATGCTTTGAACCTCCAAATATGCTTTGGACCCATGATTTGGGCTCTTTCGGCTTGGATTTGATTGATTTTGGTGTCTTTGGGTTCGTCTTTTCGAGGCGTTCAATTCAACTATAGGTTTGTCGAAATTGGAGTTCGGATGGTCCCCATTTTAATTTGTGGAGCCTCAATCTCATATTTACATTGAGATTCGTACTTGATCAAGAATATTTTTGGTGACGTATTAAATACATAAACTTAAGGTAACTAATACAATAGGAGAGTAGATCAAATAAAAATACCGCAAGCATTTATTCATCTTCAATAGATGTCAAGGGCTAATTAATCTGAAAATTATAATTATAAATAAAAAGAGAGTTATGGAACTTTGGAGAACTTACATTCTATCATAATATAATAATTGCAAATTAAATTTTATCATAATAGATAGAAAGCTACATGCAGACATATAAATTTATATTTATATAACATGCTTAATTGGCTGCAAAAAGACCCTTGTAAAAATATCTATTTACATAAATAAATTATGTCGCTAGGACCTTCTTTTTATCCAGGTGATGTTTTTACATAAAAAATAATACAGAAGGTATCGATCAAAAAATAAAAATTATTTATACTATCAAAACTTAATTATTACTTGGTTCTATCACGTTTAAACATGACTTATTATTCATAAATAATTTAAGGTAAAAAATATCGCAACCATTTAATGAAATATAGTAACAGTTTAAAAATAATATAGAATGTGCTCATTTTCGGCCGATTCAAAGTGCAAAGGACATAGGAGCCAGGGTACAAGGAAGTCAAATTGGGCTCGTGCCATGTCTAACTCGAGCTCGAGATTGAACTTGAGTTGAGCTCAGAAGGCGAGCTCAAGCTCGACTTGTGCTACTGAAAATTAGCTCATGAACAAATCATGAGCATCCACGGTCCGTCTTTCACGCGGTTCACGTTTTGCGCTTCGCTAATTTGCATGTGTTTTTCTCTCAGCGCTTCGCTAGTTTGCACGTGGATGCGGTTGTCTTCCACAATTCACCTTCTATGATCCGCATACGCTTAATCAAGCTGCTCAACATGTAAACGGCAGAGCCTCGATCCGATGAAACTCGAGCTCAAACTCGAAACTCGAAAAACTTAATTTGCGAACTCGTTAACGAGTGAAGATCAAACATACTCGTGAGTTAATTTGACTCGTTTTCACCTTTAATGAAAGCTCGGGAATCTTTATAAAATTCTTGCAAATTATTCATTAATAATGTCATTGGATCACCCTTTGTCTCATTCAGGTGAGTTTTTTAAGCCTCATTAATTAAATCATAAATGAGGCTGGATTAGGGTCCAATGCAGGAGTGATTATTCCGTCAGGTTACTGAATGCATCCGGAAACCATTAACAAAACGCCACGTCGCTAAAGTGCTCGGTACAGGCGCCGATACACTCGGTAAGCTCGGTATTTTTACCGGATGTAATAAAAATTCCCAATGCAGACACCACGCGAAATTAACGTAATTAATGGAGACGAAATCTTCAAGACTTTAACGGCTGTTTCTAGCTGGCCGTACTCTAAATGAAAAAATAAAAAAATTTGCTCTTTATCTACTGAGGCAAATTACATTACGGTATTCTTTCAAATACCAATGTTTAAAATTGCGTTGACACCGGACCGGAGGGGGCTCGACAAATCCACGTCGACGATCCGGTGGCGGTCGCCGGACACCACTCCAAGAACTCCTTCTTGGAGCAAGAACCACCACCTAAGAACAATCTTAGGAAACACAAGAGAATAAACTCTGATTTTATTAATCTCCAAATATCTCTTATTACAAGCATTGGCTACCTATTTATAGCAAAAAAGGAAGCATCATAATAGGCTACATACAAAATAAGAAAGCATTACACCTCTATAGCCCTATAACTACCAAATGGACTTAATATAGCATGAAGTTTAATACAATTAACGACTTAGCTCCGGCGTCATACTACCGGGGTAGGAGGAACTTCAGGATTATAAGAAGATGCCCGGTTGTCCACATTAAGGAGGCGGATTTGGTTTGCTAAACGGATCAGGATAGTTCCACCCGATGTCTCATTGCCTACCAATCTTCAATCTCTCAAGAGAAGCATAAGCAGATGGAATACTTGTGATTGTGAAAGCATCTAGGACCAAAGGTGTTTCTTTCATCCATCTAGAGGAGAAGATAAGAGCTTCACGATCCAACCTATTGAAGAGATCTTCACATGCAATTTTTTTATCAAAGATGGCGAGCGTAATTGTTGTCTTGTTTGGAACATTGTGAATGAATAGTTCCGGCTGGACATTTGACTCTGGCTGGCCATCCATTTTACCCTCGTCATCCTCATATGGGGGCTGATCAATATCAAGAACTTTAAATAACATGTCGTCATCGTACACGTCATATACAAGCTCATCGTAGAGAGGTAAAGACGATGATTTCAAAAATTGATCTTCAAATTCTTTGAAGTTGAACTTGATTGACGGTGGGGTGGAAGAGATTTGATTATCTGCAATGCCCTCGTTGTCGTCGTCGGTTTGTAAGGATCTTTGTTCAATCCTTGACAATCTTAGTTTGATTCGAGCGATTTCTTGTAGGAGATCTTCGATTTCTTATTCTTGCAGTGGTCTTTGATGATTTCGTCGAGGTGACATCTTCTAGCGCGAAACTTGCTTGAAATCTTCCTATTGTCGTCGGAAATGCAAAATTAGGCGAAAGAAATGAAAAGATCAAGAAGAAGCTTCGGTAGTGATGTTGGCAGAATCCCGGATCCCACAACACCTCCGTTCCTTCCTCTCCTCACAATATTTTGGAGAAATCCAAGAACGTGTGTATATTGATCCCATGGACAGCACAAGTTTTAAAGAGAATGATAAAATTGAGAAAAGTGATATGATGAAGGAAATTAAGTCTGAAGATTATGTTGAAGAAAGTGATTATGAATCAGAAGGCAATCATGATGAAGTTGATAAGGAAATTCCTTTTATCCATGATCAAGAAAAAGCTGAATTCAACAATGGAAGGATGAGACGAAAAGCCATTTGTACAAATTTTAAAGATCTAGAGGATTCTGAAGAAGATGATGCAGATAACCAGTTGACTCTCAGTTCAGAATCTTCTGATGACAGTGTTGAGGAACGGACTCGAAAACAGAGAGAGGAAATGATTCAAAGTGGAAGGAGTCTTTGATTTCCATAGCAAGGACAAGACAAAATATTACTCTGATGCAACTTGTATATGAGCATTCTTTGTCTAACTCCGTAAGCACTGGAAGGGTAAGAAAAGGATAGGCGACTAATGTTCTACTTCTTGGAAATAGCTCTCGGGTTTATGCTAATGGCTGTGGAGGATGAACCGCAGCAACTGGTTGAAGTTCTGTGGTTCTTGAGTTGTTGTCTTGAAGTCCGCACACAAGAGCAAATAAACACAGAGGACAAAGAGAAGGTGGTTGTCAGCTCTATGGATGAAGAACTGCAGCCACCACACTTCTTGAATGCTTGGCGACTGTTGGATTGCCTTGAGAGCTTCTCCACTAGGTTCTTCTCTTCACCACCTGAGATATTCTTAGGATACAGAGCAAGAAGAGCCTATTGGCTTTGATACCAAATGACACCGGACCGGAGGGGGCTTGACGAATCCATGTCGACGATCCGGTGGCGGTCGCCGGACACAACTCCAAGAACTCCTTCTTGGAGCAAGAACCACCACCTAAGAATAATCTTAGGATACAGAAAAACACAAGAGAATAAACTCTAATTTTATTGATATCCAAATCTCGCTTATTACAAGCATTGGCTACCTATTTATAGCCAAAAAGAAAGCATCATAATAGGCTACATACAAAATAAGAAAGCATTACACCTCTATAGCCCTATAACTACCAAATGGACTTAATATAGCCTGAAGTTTAATACATATAATGACTTAGCTCCGACGTCATGCGTAATCGGGTATATAGGGGGTTTTTGTTCGTGAGGTGAGGCGTAAGCCTCAAGGCATTTTAAGGCGTAAGCCTCAAAATCAAAAAATTGCGTAAACATAAAATGATAAATTTTGTATATACTAATAAGTAAATAATATATAAAATATTAAAATGCACAAGATATGAAGTGAAATCAAAATATCTCAATAATAAGACAACATGAAATATAGTTCAACTCAAACTCTATATTTTCCAAATCACAATATTCTTTTCATTAACATATAATTTCAAAAATAAATAGAAATGACATATCACATAAGAACTCATAAGTTATCAGCACTGTCATCACTAAGGGGGTCTTCATTTGAATCATCAGTATGAAGAATTGCTCTCTCCCCTTCCTCCTCTCCTATAGAGTCCAATGTCTCCCAATCAGGTCCTTCGTCAATATCACTTATCTTCATCTTCCCTAAATATTTTTGAACAATCTCAAAATAAATAAGTGTAATACATTAATAAAAGTCTAAAAAAACTTTATTACTTATATACCTTTTTTTATTTGCTCTTGAGTTGTGATAGATGTAGATGCTTTAAGATCATCAAAGAAATCAACATTTAAATATTCATCTTGTAATTCAAACGGCATCACTTTAGCTTCATCATCTATAAACCACTCATCATCAGATGCCACATCCTCGCAAAGCAAAGGTCAAGGGGCAACGCCCCTGCGGGGGTTTCCGGGGGCAGCACCCCGGGAACAAAATTTTATTGTAAGTAATTTTGAGCGGTACTAGCTCGGTACCGAGCATGTACTGCTCCGTACCGAGCATATACCTGCTCGGTACCGAGCATGTACATAGTGGTACCGAGCATGTACTGCTCAGTACCGAGTATATACCTTCTTGGTACCAGGTGGTACTGGCTTAGTACCGAGCATGTACTGAGCGGTACCGAGCATGTACCTGCTCGGTACTGAGTGGTATCGAGTGGTACCAAACATTATTGTACTGAGTGGTACCGGGCATATACCTAGTGGTCTCAATGTGGAAGGAAGAGAACACCAAACAAAGATGAAAAAAGGTCGCGGTAGAAGATAGCTCCAAGTAATAAGCGAAGAGCGACTCAATGTGAAAGCACGCCAACGCCAAATGAAGAGGGAAAAAGGTCGCTCGAAGAAGAAGGGAGAAAACCTATTTTCGGGAAATGACAGAAGACCGCGCGGGGGTTGGGGGGTCCGAACCGAACAAATATATATTAAGTTAACTTTTTTATATTTTTTTATTTTTAGAGGCTGACGCCTCTTAACCGTGAGGCGAGGCGCGCCTTGAGGCGCCTCAGTAAACCTGAGGCGTACGCCTCAAATCTTGAACTCATTGCGTAGGATTTGAGGCTTAAATAGGCGAAATTGCGCTGAGGCGTGCCTCTTATTGCGCAATTTTAAACCATGTCAAACACAATTATATAATTAAAAAAAATAAAATAAAAACTTGGCATCTAAACTTTATTTATTTTTATTTAATTTATGACAGAATATAAATGATATCTTGATGCATGTATTTTATATAGAATTATCAATAAATGATTCTACTTAAAAAAAAAAATTTTTGGGGAAATTTGGGACCAAAGCCCTTCTATTAAGAAAAAACAATTACAAGTAAATAACTAAAAAGTCTGCTAAAAAACAAGAGCAGACCAGGAAAATAAAAAATACAATGAAGAAGAAAAAGAACAACTATACCACCCGAACCCAAAACAGAATCAAAATTATGGTATACAAAATTGATCCGGACTCAGGGATAAGCTGTAGCGAAAGTCGAGCGGGACAGAAACCATTAGGAGCAGCAAGGGGGCCCCTGGTTGCCAAAGAAAAAGACCCTCCAAGGGGCATAGCTACAGCAATCATCATTGTCCTGCAAAATTGTCTGAACTAACGAAAAGAGAAACCATCCCTGGTTGCCAAACTGGCCATCCAAGGGGAAGAACCAGGTATCCTGAAATGGCCAAAAACAAACGTAGAGAAACCAGCCAAGCAACTTCCAGCCAAAAATATTCATCCAAACACCCTCCAGAAAAGCGTACTCAAGAGAATAGATGCAAAAACCTGTGCCCATATTTCCAATTTTCCAACTTCAGAAAGGCAGCTTTTTTTATTTTCCTCACCACCGTGATATGAAAATCAATGATGTTCCCAAAGATTCTATCATTACGAGCTCGCCAAATGAAATAGATAGCCATATTAATCATGAGGGAGTAGAAGTTGAGCATGTTAGCAGTATCAGAAATCTCATCCAAAAAATCAAAAACTTGATGCAGATTCGGGCGAAGAAAAAGAGTATGAGACTGAGGGATAAGAGAGGAAAGGATCCCAAAAGCAAAATCACACTCAAAGAAAAGATGAGTGTGAGATTCTCTATGTTCCAAACAAAAAATGCAGTATGGATTCACGTTAATTCCTCTTTTCATCAAATTGTTAGCAGTTTTTAAACCATTCCTCATAGCCTGCCATCCATAAGCAGAGAAACGGATGGAGGAGTGCTTGTGCCAGATAAAACGGTACCAAGGAACCTTCAGGTGATGTTTATAGAATTCTTTGCGAAACAATTTGTTAGCAGGTTCTCAGAATTGGACCAAAGGCATCCCACTTCAGCATTAAAAATAGGAACAGAACTAACAAGCCTAACCAGAGAAGAAGGCCAAGTAGTGGGACAATTCCAAATACCATCCTGAATAATGTTTGTCACCGAAATAGAGTTGAAAACAGCCATATCAACTTGATCACCAATTTGAGCATCAGAATCCATCAGAGCTTTACCAAAACACCACGGATCCCAAAGAAGGGAGTGGTGACAATTAGGGGTAATCCTGAGAATAAAACAGTGTTTGAAAAGAGAAGCTGTGAGACACGTGTTCTTCCAGTAGTGAGAGCATCTTTTAAGGTGAGGATACCAAAGAGAATGGTAAAGGTTTCTCCAACAGTTGAAGAGAGGGTTTTCACCATTTAAAAATCTCCAAATTATAGAACAATTAAAACTATGAGATAGAGCCTCCAAGGAGGGAAGCCTAACACCACCATTAAGTTTAGGGAGGCAGGTATCCTTCCAAGCAATAAGGTGAAGCTTTTTAACCGCAATGTCACGGGAGTAAAGAAATATGGAACAAAGCTTGTTTAAGATTTTAAAACAACGCTTAGGTATAATATTGCCTCTAATCCAATAAGCAATGGTATTAAAAATTGTGTATCTCAGAAATTGAATTCTGCCCCCAAAAGAGAGGGTTTTAGCCCTCCAGCCCTCTAAAGCCTTGGTAACTTTCTGTAGCAGTGGCTGAAAATCCGCAAAGGAGGGCTTCTTTACAAAGATGGGAATGCCCAAATATTTAATAGGTGAGAAGGTTTATTGAATATTAAGACTCTCACAAATGGAATTACAGTGAAGGCAGTTCTTAGAGAACAGGATCGAGCTTTTAGAGGGGTTAACTTTGAGACTAGAGGAAGCTTCAAAATGCTTAAGGATTTCCACCAGAGAAAAAGCCTCAAGGATATTGGCCTTAGAAAACACCAGCAAATCATCTGCATAGAGCAGATGAGAAATATTCGAATTCCCCAATGTAATACCTTGAAAGCACTGATTAGTATTGTCTTCTTCAAAACAGGCCGAAAGACCATCCATCACCACAGTGAATAGATAGGGTGATAATGGGCAACCTTGTCTAAGCCCATTAGAGGAAGAGAAAAAACCTTCAAGAGAGCCGTTAATATCAACAGAGAAAAAAATGTCAGAAATGCAGGATTGAATCCAGGAAGTGAAGAGAGGTGGAAAACCTTTAGCAAGCAGCCTGTTGATCAAAACTTCTCTCGAAACAGAGTCAAAAGCCTTGTGGATATCAAATTTAGCACAAAAGTACTTGTGCTTGGAGGAGGAGTTAAAGCAGCCAAGGACTTCAGAAGCTAAAATGGTGTTATCAGTAATGATCCTGCTATTAATGAAGCCAGCTTGAGCAGAATTGATAATATAAGGCATCACCAATTTCATTATGTTAGCCAGTAATTTAGTAATAATTTTATAAAATGAGTTACAAAGAGAAATAGGTATGTAGTCATTGACTAAGGTAGCATGAGGGCTCTTAGGGATAAGAGCTAAAACCATATTCTTAGCTTGGTTAGGCAGAAAAGAGGTGGAGAAAAAAGACTGCACTGCTCGGCAAAGTTTGTTGCCCAAGGTATTCCACGTGGCCTTATAAAATTCAAAGGAGAAACCGTCAGGGCCAGGAGCAGCATTAGGAGGGGAGGAGAAAATAACCTCCTTAATATCATCCGTAGAAAAAGGCCCAATCAAATTATCTCTAAGCTCTATGGGAATGGTACTCCCAATAGGAAGGCAATCAGCAATAGCGGGAGGCCCGTTGAAGATGTTCTGAAAATGATTAATAAAAGCAGAAGATATACTTTCAGGAGAAGTGAGAAGAGTGTCATTTACCAAAATACCTCTATTCTGATTTGAATTGTGCCTGATATTGATGTTGGAATACAAAACTTCAAATCATCTTCCCCCTCTTTAAGCCATCTTACTTTGCTTCTTTGTGAGGTCCACTCAACAAGCCTAGATTTAATCACAGCAAGCTCCCCATTGATGTGCTTAAGGTAAGAATTGAGGGCATCATCCAAAGGGGCAGATTGCAATCGGGAAAGCGTAACATATTGTCCATCTTGAGAAAGCTTGTCCATCTCAGCAGTAAGGGAATTGGCGGAATTCCAAGGCTTAGACTTTAACAAACATTTAAGTTCTTTAAGTTTGTGATAGAAGTCACAAATGGGGCTGCCAGACGAGGGCTGGGAAAAAACATCTAGAACCGAATTCCAGAAATCAGGAAAAGAGGTCTAGTAATTCTTATAAAGGAAGCAGTGGTTTTTCCTATTGTGGGTGTCCAGGTTCAAAATAAGAGGGCAGTGATCAGAGAGGTCCGGGTCACTGACAATGTAATAGGAATTAGAGAAAGAAGACAACCAAGCTTCATTGATAAAGCTCTGTCAAGTTTGATGTGAATGGGGGAATCCATTCTCTGGTTGAACCAGGTGAAGTAGTGGCCCACATATGCTAAGTCCGTAACACCAGCATTGAAGAAAAAGTTATTCAGCTCACTAAGTTTGTTCAAAGGCAGAGGAATACCACCAGCTTTGTCATTAGAGCTTCTACAACAGTTGAAATCGCCTAAAATTATCCAGGGTAAAGTGGTGACATTGCCTAGCTCAGTCACAGAATTCCAAAGAGATTGTCTCTCCACCAAAGAGTTAGAAGCATAAATAACAGAAATACAGCAGATTTTCTCATTACCAGCAAGAATCGGTCCATGAATGACTTGACTAGAGGTAAAAAGAGGCTTAAAAGAGATTTTCCCAGCATTCCACTTGATCCAGATGCGACCAGGGGAAGAAAAGGCAAAATTGTCGTAAGAACCTTCGACAGGAAAAACAGAGTGAGATCGAAGAAACCAGTCATCAGTGACTGAAGGGCCAAACACTTTAGCTTCCAAAATAAGAACCATACCTAAAGAGTATTTATTCACCAAAGACTTACAGGACAAAACTTTTGAGGGATGATTAAACCCTCTAATATTCCAAGACGCAATACGAGGAAGAGTCATTTGTGTTTGTTTTTTGGGTTACCACCCTTTTTTGCATTCTTGCTTCTTATGTTTTTTGGGCTGTTAACTTCCTTGACAGAACAGTTGCTGAAGGAAGAGCTTTGAGAAGGGCTATTATCAGAAGAGGTCGGAGGCAAAGAAGCATGGGGTTTAGTGGGAGACTGGGTAGTAGAGTTGGGCTTTTCCATTAAAACTGTGTCCAGTTGTTTGTTGGAAGAGGGGGAAAAAGAAAATTCCTGCTGAACAGAAAGGAGGTCAAATTTATTGGTAATTTGGAGAGACGGATGGGGAGGGGGAAGAGTTGGCAGAGTTTGAGGAGGAGAGGAGGTGGAAGTTGTGGGAATATCTGAAGGTCCTGGGTCACCAGGCGGGGAATTGAGATTGGGGATAGATAAAGGTGGTAAAGTAGTCGGGCCAGGTAGTAGTGGGGGGTCGACAGAGTTTGGTATCTGGGGTTTTTTTAGGGTGATAGAAGGGGAAGGCTGAGAACTCCTTGGTTTACGGCTGGAGCTCCGCCCTCTAGCAGAAGGAGGAAGGGTGACAGGTTTAGGGGGGTTTGGGTTTTTTTGGCATTATTCAGGGATATGGTAGATGGAGGTACAGAAAGAGCAAGGGGTCGGTTTCTAGTCGTAGAGCACAGTAAGGGGCGTGATCTTTCCGTCAACGGAAATAAAAATTTCATCAGGTAAGGGTGCAGAACAAGAGACCTGAACGCAAACTCTGCAAAAGTAAGTTTGGTTTTCGCTGCCGTGAGAGCATCCACCGCAAGCGGAACACCAACACAACTCGCAATTTTTTTAGATCCCCTCCGGAGTCCAACAGGAGAGAGGAAGATTTTTTATCTTAATCCAAAGCGGGATCGAAGCAAACTCTTCACGTTTAGGAGTGAAGTCCGGAGACCACTTCTGGAGAATGAAGGGCTTTCCGAAGAAGAACCAGGGACCGCCACTCCACGCCATGTCATAGTCTTCCGGGGAAGAAAACTTTAGCAGAAAAAACCCATCGTCAAGAGTGAGAAGGGAGAGCTCCCCTTTCAGCTTCCAAGTTCGCTTAATGACAGCCAAGAGAGCTTCGTAGAAGGGACGTCTTCCGATCGAGTAGCCAACCAAAGATAAGGACCATTCTGGAGCTCCGACATCAAACTGAGATTTGGTGAAGTGGGCAGTGAAATTTTTTGTAGGGTGGTGGGCTAGAGAGTTGGAGAAATCATGAGAAACCGGGGTTTGGGAGGAGAGCAGGTGCTTCCAATGAAGGAGATCTTTGGATAGAGGAATGATGGGCAAGGAAGAGTTAGGAAGAGGGGGGAAAGCGGCGGAGGAGGACATCCCTCACGGAGTCCTCCTCAAAACGGCGGGAGGTGGAGAAAAAAAGCGCGAAGGGGAAACCCTAGCAGAGCTTCTTACTCTATCACTAGAAAAAAAAAACGCTCCAATAAGTGTGGTCTTCCAATTAGACAATAGAATCCTTCCATTCTACTTAAAATGCCAGAATCTTTCTTAAAAAATTTTGGTTTGTGTGACTCAATTAATTTTTGGATTGAATTAAGTTGACTCAAAACCTTGATGAATTAAACGGGTTTGATACGGGTTAAACAGGGTCATTTTCAATTTAAAAAGTTCGTCTTGGTTTAAACTGGTTGTCGAGCTTACAAACTTATGATATCAAAATGATAAATAGGTCAAATGGGACATATTCATATTAGTAATGCATAGGTCAAATATTTTTTCGAGTATGATAAATAAGTTAGATTAGGGTTGAGCATGTTCGGATCGAGTTAACTTTAAGTCATACTTGAATCCAATCCCACCAACCTGAATTGACACTGTAATTTTAAGTAAAGAAGTGATCATGATTTTTTTTTTTATTCTAAGGATTTGTTTAGAATAGGTTTCTCGTTGCTTTTGCTTTTCAGACAATAATTATAATTTTATTTGGCTATTATTATTTAACACCTTTTTCTCTCTCTCTCTCTTCTTTTTTTTTTTTTTTTTGCATAGTGGAAAGTTTTTTTTTTACAATCAAAGTATCTAATTTGTTTTTTCCACAGCAACTTCATACCTAATTTTATAAAACATCACAACCATCCCAAACAGGCTCTAAATTTAATTAAACTAAAATTTACACACACTTTACATGAGTGAGATCATATATCATATATTTGTGGGGGAGAGATAGTTTGAAAATTTTTATGAGATTATTGTATTAATTTTTTTTATAAATTTATTTTTTTTAATTTATCTTAAAATTAGTGCTATATAAGAGTTAATTAATTAACTATATATAGATCTCATATATTTTAAATAAATGTAAAAATTTTAAAACTCATAATAATTAAAATTTGGTCAAAATATTTTGGAAAATTTTGATTTTGGATATTCTAACAATTTTTTTTGTCAAAATGGATTTTTAAGTCAGTGAATACACT
>JADPUM010000850.1:0-27018 GCA_016618105.1 Dendrobium huoshanense | reverse complement strand
TTCCGCTTCTCCACATAAAAAACCACCATTACAAATTTGAAGAGTTTACGTAGCTCATTTTGGATAGATCTGTTTGTTGTAAACTTTACTATCAACCAAGAAATTTTAGATTCGAATCTTCCATATCATATATGATATGTGTGAATTTATCTTAATTGACTTAAATATCTCAAAAACTAAAAACAAAATTTAATAGTTTCTAAGATAATGACGTTTTGCCTGAATCAGTGAAAAAACTGTGAGGATCATATTCAATCATGTTTATTGAGCACAAAACAATTTACATAAAAGGCCAAAAATATCAAAAGACCAAAACAGGTTATGAGAAATCATCAGAACTCTATGAAAAATAATAGATGCCCAGAAGTCTTTAAAAAAAATGTAAACAAATAATATATTGATTCTGTCTAAGACTACACAAATATAATCCCAGCAAAAGAGATGATAATCAGCTACAAAAAAGCAGATAGATCCCACATAACAATCAGCAAAAAAGCCTCAAAAAAATGCATTGAGAGTATCCAAAAATCCAGCAATTGGTAAAGGATCCAGTAAGCCATGACCAAACCAGAAAAGAAAACAGAAAATATAATCCATATAACCTTCCAAAGGACTAATTCCTTCAAAAAGAAGCAGATAGTTCTCCAACTTATTCTAGAATCGATTCCATCCCAACCATCGAGAGACACAAATGAATAACCAGTTCTTCCCAAAAGAAAACCAATACATCAAAGCAGCCAATGTGAGGTGGGTGTGTGTGTAAGAATCAAGTGCATATATCAAAAACTTCAGCTTCATTTGAGACAGCTTTCGTACTGATTTTTAAAATAATTTTCTAGTACAAAATTTTTTAAAAAAATTTGTCATATAAAGTTGTTGTAGAAAGTCATTAGCCCAAAGTAGCTGTGAAAAAAACTGATCCAAATAAAACCTTAAACTCATATAAATCCGAATGGCATTGCTTGAAAATGATTAGTAGTTGTGACAAATATTTTGTTTGGAATAACTTTTGTAATGCTTTTTAAAATAGCTTTTTAATACAAACATATCAAATTCAAAAAAAAAAATTGTACTAAAAAGTTGTTTTAGAAAGCAAAAAGAAAATTGTCCCAAACGAAGCCAAAGTCTCCACCATAAAGATAAGCCATTAAGCCCAAAGTTGAGCTAAAATATCATAGCAACAAATGTGATAGAAAGTAAAAAAAAAAAAGTAAAAAAACCACATCCAATATAAGTCCAAGCGCAAGAAGATTTTAAAGAGTTGCAGGACAGTGTAATATAACGGAAAAAAACAACACCAAATCTTCCATATAACACCATGTCAGTACCAAATAGGCAGTCACGGTACATAGAGTAGTAGTCATTAAGATCCAAAAAAATGCCCAAAATAAAGACAATAAGTATAGCAGTTTAATGCCCAGAGGAATATCGAATGTCTTTCTCAAAAAATCAGTATTTACTTTTGAACAGCTAAATGAATTTTGGTTCATAAAATCATCATAATGGTAAGATAAGGAGCGAATAAAATTATAAAGAATTCACCCAAAAGATTATACACCTGAAATAGACTGAATGAAGTTCAAATAAACTGTAATAGCATTTACTTTCACAAGAGACAAAAAATAACCATAAAAAATTATTTAAATGCCAGCATTCTTCCCAGATGTGTGCATCAAGGAATATATATATATATAATATAATATATATATATATATATATAATGTTCGGTGCAATTAAACAAAAACAAAAGAAAGGAAAAACTAGTTGAGCAATTTATGTCCAGGCACTGTACTTGATCTAGACAGCTTCCCCCTGCAAGTAATATATATGTAATTCAAATTAGTTTCACCAAGATAAGGAAATGAGACATTATTTGAGAACTAAACCAGCATAAGATATGATGCAACAAAAAAAGTCCAAATAGGTAAATAATTGAGATTAAAAAATAAGACAATTTAGATTGGTGATAAGATTCCAATTGAGCTACAATGAAAAAAATTATGATTATTGTTTACGGTTGTAAACATATTAAGTAACAGGTTTAAGGACTTCAAACACTTGATGCGATAAAAAAAAAGGTATATCATAGCTTAATCAAATATTTTCACAACCAAGAAAATATTATATCAAGATATCTTGAACAAAAAATGATCCGGATGAATTTTGAAATTCATATATTTATTTTGAGATGAATGTAATATATAATTAAATTTAAAGACATCAAAATTCATCTTGATCAAATTTGATGAGGATATTTGGTCCCTTTGTTCATTTTCACAACTAATAGTGAGAAAATCAAATCATAGATTTAAATCATAATTTTATATACTTTTATTATAAATAAGGAGAATTTGACTTTTAAATAAACATAATGGAGAAAAAGGATTCACGTAACTGACCCCACGTAGTGGGACAAAGGCTTGTTGTTGTTATTGTCATAGATTTTGAGTTCCAATGGAAACATAGTGTTAACCTCTAAACAATATCCAAAAAAGAAACAAAATAAAAGAGAGCTTAAAGCTCTTACCTGTTATACAACAGCTCCCGTCAAAGTCCTCTGCCAAATCCCGTAAATCCAGCTGAAGCATCGCATACCTCGGACTGTCGAACCCGCGAATCCGCCCGAAATCCTGCTGGAGCCGCTGGACTCGCGTCTCTTCCCAGATTTCCTGCGACGTCGCCTCGATCGAACGACCACGGGCGTCGTTAAATAGAAGCCGCGGGCTCCCTCATTCGGCTGCTCTTCCACACACAACACTCTCTGCTCCTTCCACGCTCGTTCCACTCCTCCGATCCCTCTGCTTCCACGACCTCTTCCCACGCCTGACTCCACACGATCAAGCTTCCATTCGCTGCTCTGTCCCGACGCCTCATCTCCCTCTCTAACCGACCCCCATAGTCAAGCCAGGACCGATCTCCTTCCCTATCGTAGATCCCGAACTCCCGCCTGCGACCGATCCTTCCCCGATCCAACCCGTCGGCCTCTTCTCCTCATCCGACCCTTGCCCGATCCCATAGCCTCTGCCCTTTTCTTCTTCAACCCGAGAGAGAGAGAGAGAGAGAGAGAGAGAGAGAGAGAGAGAGAGAGAGAGGAAGAGAACGCCTTACCCGATTCCTCTCTTGCCCGATTGAGCTCCATCCATACGCCTCCTCTTCCCCTCTTGCCCGATCTCCTCTGGCCGATCTTCCCTTCACACCTCTTAGTTTAGGTATTTTAATATATTAATAATAATAATAATATTATTATTATTATTATTATTAATGATCATTAGTTTTTAAATTTTTTTTTTTTTTTTTTACTGTTTGTTATTTATTTTATTATATTATTTATTTGAGATTATTTATAATTAATTTATAATTAATCTCAAATTAAATTCATTTAATTTAGAATTAATATAAAATTAAAATATAATTAGTTATTCTTTAAGTATAACTAATTGTAATTAATTTATAATTAATTATAAGTTAAATATGATTAATTTATAATTAATCTTAAGTTAAGTATAATTAATTATATGATAAATATAATTAATTATAATTAATTTTTAATTAATTATAAATTATGTTTAATTAATTTGTAATTAATTTTAAGTTAAATACAATTAGTTGTAATTTAAATATAACTAATTATATTTAATTTATCACTAATTATAAATAAAAAAAAATGAAAATGGTTCTTTTATCGATGCTTGCAATGAACCGGCAAACCCCCGAGGCGCTCACGTAGCGTTTAGGGTGGGAAACCGGTGCGAGGCTCGCAACGATTTAAGGATCCCTCTTCAAAGCTTGCAACGAGCCGGCAAACCCCGAGGCGCTCAAGTAGCGTTTAGGGTGGGAAACCGGTGCGACGCTTGCGGCGAAGGGGATAAAAAAAAATGTGTTTTTATTTTGTTTTATTTTCATATAAGTACCCCGAACGCCCACGTGGTACAGAGGGGGGAAATCTGTGTTTTTCCTAACGACTGTTTTCTTCTTATAATCAACAAACATAAAAACCCTTAAATGCTCACGTAGCAGGCGGGGATAAAAAATTTCATTTGCGACCGCGGTGTCATTTTTGACACCTACCTGAAGCGCTCACGTAGCGTCGAGGGGAATGGTTGCCTCTTTTTTCCCCTAAACGGGGGAGACGCCGGAAGGCTGCCGAAATTTGGATCGAAAATCCAAGGACTTAAACAAAAAGAAATGAGCTTGCACTTGGACTTATTTGGACTTATGAGCTTAAAATTCAAATAAATTTGAAAAAATATAAAAGAATTTGGTTGAAATCAAAAGAACAAATGCAAAGAAATTTGTACTTAAAGATTGTAGTTTGAAACAACTACAAGGACCACTTTGAACTTAGCACAAGGACTTTTCTTGAACTTGGAAGAACGATGCAGAAGGACTTGAGTTGGACTCAAGTTGACTTGAACTTGGACTTAACTTGATCGAACTCAAATGAATGAGGAGAACTTGAACCTGCCAAGATCACAATGAACTTTATTTGAACATATGAAGACTTCATTTGGACTCAAACTTGATTTGAGCATAGCATAAATTTGAGACTAATTGAATTTGTAATGACTTGAATCAAGTTTGAATTTTGAAGCAAGGTTCCAAAATTTTGAATTGGGACAAATGCAAAGAACTTGATATGAGTCATATGGGCCTGGAACTTGAATGCACAACAAATGAACACATTCATAAGTGCTAAATCTTGGTTAATATGAAACTTATGCCAAGACCTCAAATTAATATGATTTGCTCATGAGCAAATATGACACTTCCGAAAAAAATCATTCTTTATGATACAAGCCACGGATAATGATTAAGGATTTCACTTCCTGAAGAACAATCAAAATGTCATTGGAACTATCCCTCCAATCAAAATACAAGTACTAGTTAAGAAGTATGAACCATTCCAGATCTCACACATACAAATTCTTGGTGAGATTAGGGAAAATCCTACACCTCATTAACCATCAATTACAAACAAATAAGAATGATGTACGAGATATTGCAATAGTTCTTCAATCAAAACTAGTGGCGGAGGTGTTGATTGCAAGCAAAGAATAATAAATCAAAGTGACTCAAACTCTTGAATTAAATTAGTATGCATGCAATGATCAAATGGAGAGTATGATAACATGCCTATGACAACAAAGTGAAGCTTCATACAGATATTTAAAGAAAAATTTTCATACCAAAGGGGTTGTAGATATCAAAAGGGACGATGATTGTTGAAAGCATTCTGAAGTCACTTCAAAAGATGAGAGAATCATCATGCATATAACAAGCAATATGTTGTGAGATTTGACGAATACGGAAGATGGTGATAGTTACAACTCAATGTAGTCTAGATCAACATGCAATTACATGAGCAATATGACTGCAAGTGGGCACATAACAGCCTTCTTTTGCCTACAAACAAGATGTCAAACAAATACACAATGAATGAAACACATCCACGAGCAAAGTGGAGAGATCGCAAGGAAAATAGTCCACCAATACCACAACAAAGTTCATAAAGAGTACGACAAATACAAGCTGCCACGAGCTTCTTTGGAGCCCTGCTATGAATATCACATATCATCTACAAGTAACATGCAAGATGACTACAACAAGTGTGAGTATCCATGGGCCACTGTGGAAGACTCATAATACACCTAGTATATTGTCCACAAGCAAGATGCAAAGTGACTACATCAACTGCAAATGCATACGAGCTGTTATAAGAAGTTTGTTGCACATACAACAAATTGTTTGTGAGCAAATACAGAAGCTCTGCAACAGATGTAATCATCTACAGCTAAGGCAGGAGATTCGTTAGTGCACTATGACCCGCCTACAAAAATCAATAAATAGTGCACGACAGTCTACCTGTACGAAGCAGCAAATAATTCTATCCAGAAGCTGCTACGCCACGCCACCGGATCTGCAACACTGATACAAGCAGACAGAAGGCGTCCACAATCTACAATACTACGCCACCGGATCCGCAACTTCTACGCAAGCGGACAGAAGGCGACTACGAATACTTTCAAAGTACCCCCGCACGTGCACTGTAATTTGTATACACATAGGTACACTAAAGGGGAAAATATAATCCAAACCCGCATGGGCCCCGGCGAGCGTGTTATTGGTACACACGTGACGTCTAGGGATGCTGCGCGGGTTATTAAATTTAAACCCGATCCTCCTTAGCAGATAAAAGGAGTCGACAGGGTTTGATTACAAAACGCCCCCAAACACCCGCATGGGCCCCTGCGAGCGTGTTATTGGTACACACGTGACGTCTAGGGATGCTGCGCGGGTTGACAAGTGAATTCTAGTTCGAACTCGATCCTCCTATATGGGTCAATAGGAGTCGACAAGGTTCCAACTCTCAAACAAATATACGATTGCTACAACCGGTATATTTGCCTTAATATATTCATATTAGGCCTTTAAGGCCTATAACGAAAAGAATTCACTTACAAGGGCAAAAAAGCCTACAAAACCTGATCCTCTGTCGACAGCCCGACAGAGTTGACAAGGTTCAATCCATAAAAAGAAACGACCCCCAAACACCCCGATGATGGCCGTGTTGAATGCAGATCTCAACCGGAGGGATTTCCAAATATTTTCAAATGTCTCCCAAATATCCAAAATCCAAAGCTCCATTCAAATATCCAAAATCCAAAGCTCCACCCAAATATCCAAAAATCCACAAATCTCAAAATTCCAAAAATATTTAAGATTGAAATAAATCCATCAAAAACTTAAAGCAAAATTCATCCATCCTCCGCAACCGTTTGCCGGGATGGACAAATTAAAATCAACTTCAGCTCACAAAGAGCGAAATGCCTAGTCAAAAATATCACTAGGATCCATTCTCAAACAATCTCTTGCCAGTAAGGACGTGGTACGTGTCCTCTAACCGGCAGTTTCACCGCCAAATGGCACTGCAGGTAAACGATTATGACCCGGGGCCCTCTGAACCGAGTGGTTTTGCCGCCAAATGGCACCACAGATAGCGGTTATGGCCAGAGCCAATACGCTCCTTAATGGCGTTAAATCCTTGAGATATGAATCAATAGGATATGATTGATAGGGCACAAAGCCCTCTGTTAGCTAAGGTGGATTCAAATTTGTCCCCTTAGACAAACATCCATCCCAGATCTACAAGGTCCCCTTGGACGAAGCAACCCATGGCTGCCGACAAGGATCCTTCTGTCAGGTTGGGTCGACTACCTCCTCTGACTAAGTAGACCAGGGACTACGATGGCCCGGGACGACGGAACCATGGGATCTTGATCGGGTCTATCATCCATTCCCCACCATCTATTTTAAGTACACGATGGTGAGATTTCTATTTTAAATATCAAACTTTCCAAACATTTCCCAAATCCAAACCCAATTTTCAAATCCAAATTCTACCAATATCCAATATTTCCAATTTCAAATCCATTGCTGCTACTATATGCCAGATAACACGTATTCATTACGTATCTGATTGACGACTAGCCTTAATCGAAAGTTCTCTCTCGTGATCGAGAGGGGTAATTAACTATAGGGGCTTGCGCCTATAGGAAACCAGAACTCAGATCATAAAGTCCTCACAAAATGAGGGCGAAATCTCTGGGTAGTGTCTTATCTACAAACCCATCTGCCTTCCAAAATTTACCCCGGAACTTAATCCGTTAAAACTCCCTCGCCGAATAAGAAAAGCGATGCGGAGGCCGGGGCCGAATTTTCGGAGCCCACACATAGCCATACCAAAGGAGTTCTCAAAGATTGAACAAAGACCACATAAAAAATACGGGAAATACAATGGTTAGAACTTAGAACTTTCAGGCCACCAAATCTTCAATTTTAATTACAAAATAAGATGCAGCCTGGAGTTACAAATCTACAATTTCAGATACGGCACTAGTTCATAATAATTAGCTCCAAGTTTCATATGATATCCTAATTTGTTTAGGGGCTAATTGGTTGGATTTCAAATGGGTATTGAATACTCCAAATGTCGGGATTTTGAAAATTTTGGTGTTTGATTTGATGAAAATAAAATGCAAAGTAAATATAGTGTAAATCATTTTAATTCATTTTTTAGGTAAACAAAACTTGCCCAGCTTTGAGCAAGAACGGTTTACACCACAACCAAGCTCGCTTGATCGCCGCCCACAGCTGTCGAACAACAACATCATCCGCCACTGGCCATAACAGTCGGCCATCGCCACCATTGTCAGCCACCAAAATCGCTGCCGGCTGCCGCCGCCCGCCGGTCATATGCCGTCATCTTTAGATTTTACACTACATTCATTTTAATTCAAACCAAATTAAAAAAAAAACATTCACCTGAATTTACTTTTCTCTTCCAAACAACTTCAAAATATTCATTTTATTATGGTGTAAATCTCAATCGAGTTATGTTTTTCATGAGTTTGATTTCCTCGTTGAATTTCTTCGATTCAGATCATCATTAAATTATAATTGGTGCTGACATCTTTGTGTTCATGACTAAACATTAAAAGAAGATTAATTGGTAGGGATTTGAAATTAAAACTATGAATTACAAATTTGATTAATGTCACTGTTATTCATCACATCATTTAGTTGCAATACGAACCTTAAATTCTAACATGCCATATGCATCAAATTAGTATCATAGTCAAAAAAATTGTCAATGCGTCAACTAGAAGTGGGATACAATATCAAGAAAGTTAATTAACATATCATTAAAAAATGCAGTTTTGACTAATTTGCAACATCAATTAGCTAAATTGTTAAATAAGAAAATCAAATAATAATGTCAATCAAGCTAAGTAACAAATTAATTTCATGCTCATGAACTTAAAGTTAAATCTAATCATAATGGCTATTCATTAGAATGCTGGCAAGATTGAAGGACAAGAAAATCATTGGGGCATTATCATGATAGACGTTCCAGAGTGAATGATGATGAAGTTTATGAAAATCATATAAGTCAAAATATTAACAAAGATGATAACCAATAAAAGTTTAACATTGACGTGTCTAGTTTTGATTGAAAAATTAATATTTTTTAACTAAAAATGGAAATTGATAATTTCGTTTAAAGATGAACGGTATCAAATGCACGTCCCCTTTCCTCATCAACTTCTCCATGGGTAGCGCCAACAACATCTCCAACAAGGATGTGCCAAATTGGCAATCAGGATTGTGCCTAGACTCCTTAATATGCTTTGATTCTGAGTTGCCTCCATTGTTCATTGTTCAGTTTCAAATGGTGCTCAATTAAAATTTCAACAAGTTCTCAACCTCTCCCTCGAGTAAGGGGCATCCACGGGAATACTGGAACCTCCATCATGCTTAAAAAATATAAATGGTCAGTTTCATGAGACACAGAGGTCATCTATCCCACCGCACTTAAAAATCGAGCATAGGTCTTCAACACTGCACGAACGAATATTCCCACCGTGGGGAAACTACGTAAACGTGTACTCAAGTTTGCAAGTTTCCCCACCACACTGGATATATATAAACAGGTAATTATGTTTGCAAGTTTCCTCGTCGTGCTGAACTAAATGAGTGGGTACTTATTATACCTTGTGCGAGGCCAACAACGAAGACACGACGACGAGGCGATGGCAAGAGGCAAAAACACGAATTCTCTATTTTTTTTTTTTCCTTTTTTTAGATTTCTCTTTTCAGCTCTCTGATATATATAGGGAAGATGGAGAGAAAGAGCATGCTGTTTTTTTCTTTTACAGAAAGAGAGGTAGGAAACTAAAGAAATGTTTTTCTCTCTCTTTAGAGAAAGAATGGGAGGGTGTGTGGCATAGAGAGAGAGAGAGACAGAAGAATGAGAGAGAGAGAGAGAGAGAGAGAGAGAGAGAGAGAGAGAGAGAGAGAGGAATGTAGAGAGTCTGAGAGTGTGTGAAAAATCAATTGTAGAGAGAGAGAGAGAGAGAGAGAGAGAGAGAGAGAGAGAGAGAGAGAGAGAGATTGCAGGTGAGATCTGGGAGGTTGGGTGAGTTGCAAGTTGCAGGTTGTAGGAGGCTAAGGTCGAAGATTAGGTGCAGGTAGCTCAGGTGATTAGGCTGGAGGTGGGCTGATGAGTGGAGAAGAAAGGTCGGGCAAAAGTGGGAGGAGTGGGCAGAGTCGAGGGTCGGACTAAGTTGGAGACGTATCAAGTTTGAGAATGACAAGGAGAACCAGTCAGTTTTTCTGCAGACCGCCGGGGTTAGCTAGAACTAGAAGGTTGAAGCTGCTGGGCTGGAGTCGCCAGCGACTGGTGGGTAGGTTGGTGCAGGTTTGAAGAATAGGTGGGTTAAGAGGAGTGGCTCTGCACTTAGAGTAGTAAAGGAGAGTGGCTCTTTATACGAGCAGAAGGGGAGATCGAGTGGTTGGTTGGGTGAATGGCTAGCGTGAGGGGAGGGGACCATGCTAGAGGTTGTGTTTAGAGGACTTCTGTGCGCGGAACCAATCGCCAACAACAACTGGAGGTTGTAGGTGCAAGTAAGTGACTGGAAGAGAAAATGGGGGTACTGTCGATTTGAGCTTGTGTGAATAGGGAGGAGAAGGGGTCTTGGGTGTTCAAACTAGAGAGGAAGTACATGACGGGAGAGACAAGACTCAAATGTTTTAGATTTAGGTAAGAGAGTTTATTATCACTTCTTTTTTGTATAGCTTGATGACGTGATTGAAGGGGGGAAGAGATTTGGTCAGGATGAGGGTTAGGAGCTATGTTGCACCGATACGGATACGGCGACACGGATACGACACGATACGGATACGGGACACGTCAATTCTTAAAAAAATAGGACACGGGTATGGCGCGGACACGGCATTATAGTTTATAAATCATACATAAAAATTAAGAAAACAATCAAAGCATAATATTTGAAATTACAAAAAAAAAATGACAACATCATTTGTAGCCTTTACTTTATCATATTAAAATATAAGTAAGTATTAAATGTCTAGTACAACAACAAAAGCATAAACATAAATTGTTTAGCACATGAAGTTTCAACTATTCAATAGAAGGAATGATATGATTAGCTTCTTCAGTGGTTTGTCTTTGAACTTTTATATCATCTTCAATACATATCATAACTTCTAATTCAAGCTCATCAAGTGAAAGATTATTAATTTCTAATATTCTCATATCATCAAGAGACTCAAATCCATCTCAGAAATGAGAGAACCTTGCTCGCAACCGCGGAAGTAAATACAACGCGTCTTTTTTTTTTTTTGATTTATTTTTGTTTTTCAATGGACACGCGTATCGGATACGTGTGTCCTTTTGAAATTAAATAGTATTTTAATTGGATACGGCTTTGGCGTATCCGACACGTATCGGTGGAGTATCGAAGGCGTATCCGTGTATTGGATACAGCACGCCTTCATAAATAGGAGTATCGGTGCAACATAGGTTAGGAGAGGATGGATAAAATTGCAAATAATTTTTTAATTATATATATATATATATATATATATATATATATATAATATATATATATATATATATATATATAATTTATTTAATTGATTCTTCTTACCATTAATTTATTGAAATAGAATAAATTATCAAAGAGAAATGAATAAACTCTTAGTGCAGTTTCCCGTTCGGTGTGCATCTCAATTTGTATGCCATCACCTCGCGAGTGAACATTTTTTGAATTTGGACTCATGACAACCCTAGAAATATGGGTCTCTTTTCAGCTAGTTTCAACGTTTTGGACATAACAACAAGATATGTTTTACGAACGGGTGTTGTTCGGGTGACCTCAGGCAACTTCACACCCGTTATTCATCATTCTCACTCATGTTTGCGCAAATAAAAACACATGAGTCACCTCTTGGTAATTTTATTGTCTCAAATGCAATAGAGCAATTTGTTTTGCAATCATGCATCATTTGATGATGTTGCATAATGTTGCTTTCACCCAACATCGTGCTCGTACTCTCGCATTGTCATGCATGTGAGCTAGTCTTATTTGATAAATTCGGTGTATTACGTGTATCAGTGCAATTTGTTTTACAAATGGATGAAATATGGGTGATTTTGACCGCGATCAAGATGCTTTGATGCTCTTTCGCATGACATTGTGGCATTTGAGCTTGCTACGCACAACGTCATATCAATTGGTCGTATTCACATTGCAGTCGCTAGCACCAATTTTAGCACTGACACGAAGGCCGACTGTTGCGTGCAGGTGAGGTGGGCAACAAGGGGTATCGAGCCGAGAGTTTCAAATATAAAATGTTCAAATATGGAGGGATGTGAGTGAGAGAAGCGGGTTGGGAGTTTTAGACATAGTTTATTATTATCATTGTTAATATAGCTTTTTATGACATAAGCTAGGATGGATTACCACTGAAATAGCAGCGAATTCAGTAAGAATTTAAATAGGAATATATAGATATAATTAATTAATTAATTAATTAGATTAAAGTAAAATAATATCTAAAAAAGTATGAATCGATCGATGTATTACTTCTTGTTTTGGTACAGCTCGATGTTTGTGTCATCACCTCACATGAACAAATTTCCCTCATTGATTCGTGCAACAATCCATGCAATATAGATGTCTTTCTAGGTAATTGCAATGTTTTTGGATGCAACATCGAAGTATGTTTCACAACAAGCAACATTCAAGCAATGTTGTGTAAGTTTGCGTCTGTAGTCTATCATTTTCAATTGTGGTCGTTCAACTCGTGTGTGAGGGATCCTTCTGAGTGTTTTTTATATCCTGGATGCAATGAAGCATTCAATTTCATGATTGGGCATCGTTTCAGATGATTTTACGCCACATCACATCTGCCAATCATCATGCTCGCCATTGCTTGATCGTCTTGCAAGAGAGCGATTCCTTCATAAATTCGACGCTCTGAACACGTCGATGCAGCCCATTTCATAAATGGAAAATTGTTTTAGTAGTTTTAGTAGTGGTTGAGGCGTCTCAAATTCTTCACATGCGACTTCATGTCCGCATGTTGTCTTTCTCGATGTACTCAATTGATCGTGAAATGCATACATAGATCAATAGTGATCCCCATATCACTAACTCATTGGCAATCAACTATGCTGATGCCAAGCAATAAGATTCTTCATCCCAACGAGAAAATTCAGAAGGCATTTGCATTGTACTCTCCATTGAAAGGAGCATCCACCTTCACCCTTTTTGAAATTTCATAAAATTCATCTCCACGTGGTTCAGGCTATTCTAAATAATCTATATAATTTCATTGCTATGTGGGGAGAAATCATGAATATCTTCATCAAATTCCTCTTCATCTACATGATAAGATAGGGCAATCCAAAGTGCAAGTAAAAATTTGATCAATTTATGAATATCAAAAGATGCCTGCTTGCAATAGTGACAAAACTACTAAATTCATAAAATCATCCAAGATATGTAAAGGAAATTTATGTTAGTTGCACAACAGTACGCATTGGATAAAGCAAGATTAGATATATGATTAGTGTCTAAATCAATGATTTTCAGAAGATTCAAATATGTGCAAGAATGCTAACCCTATTTAGTCACTCAAGTTTCTCAAGATGTGGTGGAACCCACTCAGACGTAAGGGACTCAACCTAAGTGATGCGACATCCAACAATGAACATTAATCAAAGGAAGAGACGAAGATAGAAGACCGAGATCCCTTCATTTTATCTTAGTTTATTAATTCTAATTTTTATTTAATTATGCATTTTCCTTTTTTTTTACCCTTACTTAAGGGACTTGTTTTATGTAATCCCAAGGGGCAAAAGTTGTCTTTTAGTTTCTTTTAAGCCCTATATATAGAGGCCTTTGCACTTGTATTAGACGATGATGGATTATAAAAAAAGAAGAAGAATTGGAGCCTTTGTCTTGATCTCTGTGTGAGTTCTGGAGAGGAAAAGTCCTATGGGAGGACAATCTTGTTTCCACCAGCCACGGGATGGATCCGGGCTCGTGAATTGAAGTCCCTCGGGAGGGCATTGTAGTACCCACCAGCCGCAGGAAGAGTCCGGGCTCGTGGTTTGTATCGTTTTTATTTTATTTTTTCTTTGTTATCCGTCCTCTCACCTATAGTCTCCATCATTCACCATCCATTTTTTGTTTTATTTCGTTTGATTTTGGTTAACTTTTCTTTTGGATCAAACATCAACCCCTCCACCTCCATAGTCGGTCGACCACCTCACCCCTAGCCTCTTCCCTCCACAAATTTTGAATTTTGAATTCAAAACAAGGTTTTAAAAGGCGAAATCGGGAATCGAGGCGTTTTTTCTAAGCGAGACGAGGCGTAAGCCTCGAGGCGGATCGAGGCGTAAGCCTTAAAAAGATTAAAATAAATTAATTTAAAATTATAAATAATAAAAAAATAACATAATATTATGTCAACTATTAATTTGAAGATTTATTTTAAGATAATATTAGTAGAATACAAGATTTAAAATAAACTCACTTAAAAAAAAACATCTCCTTAGGATCAAGACCCAAAGCAGGCTCATCATCACTTTGATTGTCTTTGGAAGAATCTTCATAATTAATGTCAAAGTCATCATCTAACTTCTTCATCTATAATATTTTTTCATTTATCTCCTATATCAGTTAATATTTCATTAGCTCTAAAATGAAACAATAGTAACATACAAAATAATTCATTATATTTAAGAATACCTTTAAATTTTTTTGAAGCTCCAATCTCACTTTGTTTCTTTCTTTTATATATTTGAGTAGTTGCTTCATTGTCTTCTTCATTGACATGACTTTCTCCTTCTGCTTCAACTTCATATACATCAGCATTCTTAGGAGTAACACATTCATCATCAGATTGTAACTCATCAACAAGCAAAGGGTCAATTTCATTCTCAATATTTCCTTTATTTTGCAATTTGAGATGTCTATCTTTCAGTTTTTTGTTAAACATAATATAAACTAGTTTGTTCATTCGATCTGTCGTCAATCGATTTCTTCTCTTTGTATGAATTTGAATGAAGATACTCCAATTACGCTCGCATGCAGAAGCCGAACACGTTAGGCTAAGAACTTTAATTGCAAAAGCTTTCAATTCAGGAACATCATCTCCAAACTGAGCCCACCAACGTTCTACATGAAGTTAAACATAGTATTTTATGTATATTGGTTGAAGTTGAAGACTTGAACATAAATATTAACATTAAAATTATAAATACACAAACTACAAACATACCAGAAGATCGTGTTTTGTAGCATGCTTGTGCAGCTCTAAATCCAAACATTCCCTTCTTCAAATGAAAATCCTCAAGTTGATCATTCACTTTGAGGTAGTTCTTCAGAAATGAGTATGTCCATACATGCATACAAACCAGTTTTCACCTCATTGTCAACATGAAAATCCTTTTCATAATGAAATTGGGGATTTAAATAGTACGCAACAGCATAGGGCTGCAAGCGAACCAAACGTTCGACGAGCTACTCGTTGTTCGGTTCGATTAAAGCTCATTTGTGATCGTTTAATTAACCAAACAAACAAACTTGAACAATATTTTAAATACTCGATTCTTAAATAAACAAACTTGAACACTAATGTGTTCGGCTCATTTATGTTCGCGAACAACATCATTTGAAGTTCGTGAACAAGCTCGACATTAAGCTCGATTTGTGTTCGATTTTGAACTCGTGAATAAGCTCAATAAAAATAATTAATATTTGACAATAGAATTAATAAATACACAATTGCTTTTATTATAAATGTGTTCATTCATAGATATTTTCATGAACGTGTTTGTTTGATAGTTAAAAAAATTCGTTAAATATGTTCGTGAACAAGCTCGATAAGCACTAAACGAACGAACATGAACTGAACATGAACCGAACATGAACACTCATTAATTTAAATGAACCAAACATGAACACAAACAATAAAGCTCGAACAAACATGAACCAAACTTGAACAAGCTGATATTAAATGAACACAAACATGAACACTCACATACTCGGTTCGGCTCGGTTCGTTTGCAGCCCTAAACAGCATGCAAGTGTTTGTGTAATTGTCGATCCCACTTTTCATCTATAATATCCCATATTTCTTTGTAGGCACTTTCTTGACCTCCCAATTCTTTTGCAATGTCTTCTTTAGCCCTATTCATTACTTCATAAATAAATCTCATAGCCGGGACCCTCTCACCATCAACCATTCTAAGCACCTTTACTAATGGTCCTGTTGTCTTCAAAGCATAATTTGTACTGCGCCAAAATGAATCGTCTTTCATAACAATCTTTTTAACTTATTTTCCTTCTTGTTTTTTGGCCCATGGACTTTTATCTCACTCTTTAGAAGCAAACATTGCTTCCAAAGGTTGTCTTAACTCCATGAATCTCTGCAATGTTAAATATGCAGTAGCAAATCTTGTAACAACAGGTCTAATAATTTTCTTGTCAGTGAATTTTCTCATCAAGCTGAGTACCCAAGAATGATTGTATATAAACTTACTAACGAATTTGGCCTTTAATTAGGCTAATTTATCTTGAGGCAAATGTCCCAACCTCTCAAGCATCAAGTCAATACAATGTGCAGCACAAGGAGTCTAGTAAAGGTGAGGCCTCTTCTCCATCAACATTCTTCCTGCAGCTTTGAATGCACTTGCATTATCAGTAACAACTTGTACTACTAAGGCATCTCCCACTTCCTCCACAACTTCATCCAAAATTTCAAACAATAATTGTGCATCCTTTACAAAGCTTGAAGCATCTACTGATTTGAGAAAAACTGTTCCATATGAATTATTGACCAAGAAATTAATAATACTTCTATGTCGAATATCTGACCAACCATCTGACATTATTGTCACTCCTGTCTCAATCCAAGTCTTCTTAACATCATCCACCATTTTTGAAGTTGTCTTAACCTCCTCATTCAGCATCCAAGTCCTCAGCTCATACATGCTTGGAAGTTGTAATCCTCTTCCATAGCTTCCAACAGATCGTAACATATTGATCCACGACGGACTCCTAACAACATTAAATGGAATCCCATTTTCATAAATGAATCTGGCGATATCCAAACAAACTCTATTCCTGAGTTCTTTTGTAGATGTAGGAGGCTGAATATCCTGAGTATTTATGTTTTCGTCGTTATCAATATTTAGCATAAATCTATCCATGGGCCCCCGACTGCCTCGATCAGAAGAAAATAGATGGCTTCCAGTACTGGAACCTTCATGCTGTGATCCATAGTAAGAAAAGTTTCCTATCATCTCTTCCATATTTCTTTGTGTGACCTCCTTTGTGGTGGCAAACTTCTTTAAATAATTTGTACATTTCTTCTTCACCTCATCGAGAACTTTTGCACATGGTCCCACATTGACATGAGTGCAGGCTAGATGATCCTTCAATCTCTTGACGCCACCAGTTATGTGTTTCTCACAGAAATTACATTTCATGTAAACATATCCCTTCTTTGCACCTTCGCCTGACACTTCAACTTGAGCTTCATATTTCCATGCAGGATCTTTCCTTCTTGTGCCACTAGTCATGCTAACAATAGGATATATTTTAACAATTATTTGTACTACCAAATACCAATATAAAACAACATGAATACAAAAATATACCAGTCTGTCGGGGGTCCAACGGGGCGCTGCCCCATGGCGGGGTTCAACCTGACCGGTCAGGTCGCGGGGTCAAGGGGCAGCGCCCCTGCTGGGATTTCTGGGGGCAGCGCCCCCGGAACAAAATTATATTATAAGAGTAATTTTGAAATTCTGCTTATTGTATATGCTCAACCGAGCGTACCGAGCATGTACCGCTAGGTATCGAGCGGTACTGGCTCGGTACCGAGCGGTACTGCTCAGTACATGCTCGGTACCGAACAAGTACATGCTAGGTACTTAGCGGTACTTGCTCGGTACCGAGCATGTACTTGCGCGGTACCGAGCATGTACCACTAAGTACCGAGCATGTACTTGTTCGGTACCGAGCATGTACTGAGCAGTACCAAGCATGTACTGAGCGGTACCGAGCATGTACAATCTGATGAAGCGAGACATGAAGCAAATAACGGGAAGAAAGATCGTTACCTAGCCGTGAAAAAAGAACATTCGATTACAAGAAGCTGGAGAAGAAGAAGCGAGACATGAAGCAAATGACGGGAAGATTACGGGAAGCAAGAGAAGAAGAAATAAATCGTTACCTTCGATTGCCTCCAGCTATGTTCGAACTCGACCGAACTGTGGTCGTCCAAGTTGGCGGAGTTCGCCTTTCAGTTCTCACCCGAAGCAGAAGCAGGTACGTTACCCTAATACTCGACTCTTATACGACTCTCACCGCTCAGTCTATATACTTACAAATCGAAGCAGATATAATTGAAAAGGTTGATTTCAGTAAAAAAAAATATTATAAAAAAAAGAAAGATTGCTTCGCCAGATTAAGTAATTAATACAAAAAGCTCCACTGCAAACTGCATAAAGAATTGGATTAAATAATTTGATTTTCTCTGTTTCACAAGCTACGAGAGAAGCACTAGAATATATATATATATATATATATATATATATATATATATATATATATATATATATATATATATATATATATATATATATATATATATATATATATATATGTGTGTGTGTATGTGTGTGTGTTGAAATCTTGTGAAGAAAAGGGGTAGGTGAAAAATGAAGATAACAGGGTCAGAAGTGATTCTAAAATTATTTAGCTAAATGCAAACTTTGTTCTTAAGAATGATTAGCACAAAAAAATTCATTGAGGAAAAAAAAAGCTCGGAGTATCATTAGCATAATACTTCTGATAAAATAAATAGTAATCAGCAAAAAATACCAACGATTACTTACCTGGTTTATTTCAAGCAGCTAACTTGGTGATTATAGGTACTTAACCATGCCACGGCCCTCCACACTAAGTTTTGAAGCCTGAAGTTGCTTCTTTTTAGGTCCTTTCAACAGCTGCAGCTTCCTGCTCATCTGAAGATAAACAAAAAATTCGTTATTAATCCAATAAATATAAAAAAAAACAACAACAACAAGCTTTTATCCCACTATGTTGGGCGGCTACATGAATCCTTTTTCTCCATTGCGTCATGTTAAGAGTCAAATTCTCATCTAAATCTAATAAAAAAAAAGTCATTTCTAATATTTTCTAACCAAGTCTTTTTAGGTCTACCTCTACCTTTCTTAACATAAGTCAAATCTAATACATCTACTTTCCTAACCGGGCATGAGAAGGCTATCATTTTATGTGACCAAACCATCTAAGGCGACTCTCTCTAATTTTATCTGTCACTGAAGCAACTCAAACCTTTTTATGGATATACTAGTTTCATATCATGTCTCTAAGAGTAAATCCACTCATCCACATGAGCATCCTCATGTCAACAACACTTAACTTAATATTAAGCTTCTCTTTTAACAGACAACAACCTGCGCCATAAAGCATTGCAGGTCTCACCACCATCTTATAAATTTTTTTCTAAGTTTGAGCGGTACTTTTCTATCACGCAACAAACTTGAAGCATTCCTCCACTTCAACCATCCAACTTGAATTCTACTAATAATATCCCCATCTATTTCACAATCACTTTGAACAATTGACACAAGATATCTAAAGCGAGTACATTTATTAATAACTTGATCGCTCAATGTCACAAATCTCTCACTAGATCTATTACTACTAAAATTACACTCCATGTATTTGGTTTTAGATCTACTCAAACGAGAATCTTTAGACTTTAAGGTTGACCTACATGATTTAAGTTTACCTTCAACTCCCTCTCTAGTCTTATGAACAAGAAGAATATCATCAGCAAAAAGCATACACCAGGGAACAACCTGTTGCAAATGTCTAGTGAGAACATCTATGACTAAAGCAAAAAAATATGGGCTTAAGGCTAATCCTTGATGTAATCCAACTAAAATAGGAAAATACTTGGTCAAACCATCTTTTGCTTGAGCACAAGTAACAGCTCCTGCATACATATCCTTAATGACTTGAATATAAGCATTATTAATCCCTTTCTTATGTAGAACTCTTCATAGCACTTCTTTTGGAACTTTATCATATGCTTTTTCTAAATCAATAAAAATCATATTTATATCCTCCTTCTCCCTATACTTTTCCATCAAACCTCTCACAATAAATGTATAGCTTTCATAGTAGACCTGCCTGGCATGAATCCAAATTGATTTTGAGAAATATTAGTTTCACACCGCAACCTATGCTCTATAACACTCTCTTATAGTTTTAAAGTATGACACATTAACTTAATTCTTCTATAATTCGCACAATCTTGTGCATCACCTTTCTTCTTAAAAATAGGAATCAACATACTCATTCTCTACTCATCTGGTATCTTTTTAGTCTTCAAAATAATATTAAAAAGTTTAGTAAGCCAAGAAATTCCTTCATCTCCTAAGTATTTCCACACCTCTATTGGAATATCATCAGGTCCACAACTTTTTCACACTTCATTTTCTTTAAAGCCTATTTAACTTCGATTTTACTAATATGCCGATAAAAACAAAAATATTTATTTTCATTTAGGGTGCTAAGGTCACTAAATTCAATCGCATCATTGAAAAGTTCAGCAAAATATCTCATCCACCTTTATTGAATATCCTCCTCCAATAAAAGCACTTTTTGATTTTCATCCTTAATATATTTCACTTGAATTAAATGCTTACTACTCATATCTCTTTGCTTAGCTAATTTATACATATATCTTTCGCCCTCCTTAGTATCTAATATATTATATAAATTATTAAAAGTTAAAATCTTTGCATTGCAAATTGCTTTCTTAGACTCCTTATGAGCATCTTTATATCTTTCCCGATTATCAGAGTTTTATAGCTAAGCCAAATTTTATAACAAATCTTCTTATTTTTTATCTTTTCTTGCACATTTTGATTCCACCGCCAACTATTTTTATTATAAGTAATTTTTTTCTTTGATATTCCAAGCACATCTTTTACATCATTCTTAATATCACTAGCAATTTTTTCTCACATAATATTAGCTTTCTAATGCACCGACAAAATCTTAAGATCTACATTCTTACTCTCAAAAGTATTTACATTAATATTCGTTAAATTCCCTCATCTAATCCTAGAACAACGATTTACTTTATTTTTAATTTTCTTCCCGTTCATCTTAATGTCCAAAACTAATAAGCGATGTTGGGTACACAAACTTTCACTCGGAATAACTTTACAATATTTGCAATCTAAATGATATATTTTCTTATAAGAAAATAATCAATTAGAGCTCCCATTCTTATAGTGATGAGATGCTCATTTCTTCTCTTAAATAAGATATTAGCAACTACAAAATTATAAGCTAAAGAAAAATATAATATGCTCTTACCACCTTCATTAGTCGCTCCAAAGCCATAGCCATCATGAATACTTTTAAAATTATCTACCTCTCTACCATGTCCATTTAAATATCCTCTAATAAAAATTCTTTCTTCAAGAGGTATCTTTTATATTGATTCTTCTAGATCATTCCAAAATTATAATTTTGAACACATATCCAAACCTACTTGAGGAGCATAAGCATTTATAATAATAATAATCTTAGCATCAACAACAATATTTAAAACTATAATTATATCTCCAATTCTATTAATTTTTATAATATTATCCTTTAAACTCTTATCTATATAATCACACCTATATCATTTCTAATACGACTCATACCAGAATATCATAGTTTAAATCCTAAACTATCAATCTCCTTAGCCTTCTCTCTAACCCATTTAATTTCATGAATGCAAATAATATTTATCTTATTATGGATCATATATCTATTAATTATATTAATTTGCCTATAAGAGAACCTATATTCCAAGTTCTTATTCTAAATTTAGTTTCATGAACTAGCTTCTTTGCCCACATCTATCCATGATGTGGGAACCCTTGCCTATTTAACACTGCACCCGGGGGCCAGTGCAGCAACCCTTGCTCACTTCTTGCTGTATTCAAGCCATACTATGCGTCATTTCCAGGAAACATCTTAGTATTAACACAATGTATTAAAGAATTCATGTCATGATTATTCCACAACTTTTATACTGACTGCCGACTATCTAATGAAACCCTTCACTTTTCTCATCCAAGACTTGTAATAATTCAATAAATATGATCAACAAAAATCATGTGAAACACAATTTCCAGTAAATTTTATAATTTCCATTGCATAACTGCCTTTGAAAAATGTTTTGACAAAATGAATGAGATTGGGGAAGGAGGATTCAAGCTGCCACCAAATATATGGGATAATACTCATGATGATAATTAACCAGCTTAGCAGAATATTGGAAGAATTGTTCAAATAATTGTTGTATCCCCACAAAGCCAAACTTCTTTTTGGTCACCGCCTTTAATACATGATGAAATCCTGATCCTAGTGTCAACCACATCTAAAGGGGCAATGTCAGTAAGATAGAACATAAGACAATCCTAACTTTCTAGACTGTAATGCTACAGAACGCCATCTGTTTAATTTATTGAAATAAAACAAACTAGGTAGAAGAATCAAATTGAAGATGCATAGAGTTCAGCTGCTTCAAAGAGGGCGAAAATAGAATAATTATGATTAATTATTCAGCAAATTTGAAGTTCTAGCTGAAACCAGTACTTGAATTCAATTTGGCCTCTGAGTCTGAATTCCCTCGTCGAGAGAGATTATTCTATATGGACACCGACGGGAGAACCGAGCGGTACCGACGCTCGGTACTGCTCGGTACCGAGCGCAGTACACATTTGGGGTGACACATTTTTATTGGCTTATGGACGACGTCCGGACTCCGCACAGAATAATTTTCCCCTCGTTTAAGAGAAAAGCCGATAGGCTGAGGGAAATTCATTTAATAATTGTGAAAAGAACTTCAGATACTTTGTATCCATACTCACTAGAGGCTCTGAGTGCTGCTCATGAATTTCAACTTTCATGACATAAAATACTCTCCACTTTGATAAAGCATGAAGTTTTAGGATAATTTCAAAGGCAAACCACTAAATTGCACAATAAATTTGCTGTGTGACTGAGTAACATTGGACAGTACAAACTTCCTAAAAGCACAATATGGTCCTGAATTTCGGTTGTCACAAACCTCTCTAGGTTATCACATCCCAGATCAACCTTAAATCAGTCCAGCCATTCTGGTTTTAAAATCAAACTTGAGATCACCAAGAATTTTTCAAATCAACTATAGTCAATACCTCAAATAGCTAAAAGTAGCAATAAGTATAAAATGCAAAAGACCATAAATTAATAAGCATCTTACTGTGGGACTACTGCAATTTTTAAACCAATACTGCATATTTGACTTGCCCCAAATAAAGAAATTCTTCTTTGCATTCGTATACACAATAAAACTTGAATCTAAACTGTCCCTCTGGTTGAAGCACAAAACAAAGAAGAAAATTCTCAGTGCAAGCTGCTAAAATCACTACAGTGATATAAAGTTAACATACAACCTTATCCCTTCAAAATATACTGACTATGGCCTGACACAAACTTCAACCACTAGGCCCTCATGAGGTAGCTTACCCATTACTCCAACGCCCACCCAAATTTCAAAAGCAAAAATGATAACTAGATCACGTAACTGCTGTCTTGCATGAATGTTGTAAATATACAAGCACATCATACTACTGTTGTAGCAATGTACAATAATTGTGACATAATATAAGACTACTAGTGCAAGTAGGATAAATAAAAATAGAAATAAAAATAAAAAACAGGAACATTATCCTATACCAACTTTTAAGAGATGAGCTTAACCTTGCCATACAAGTTAGTAAGCTTGTAATAAATGGTGGTGAATCTGAATTTTAAACCATATCTTTTAAATTTGCCACTGCTCCTGTTCTAGAAAAATCAATCTTCTGTAATTTTTAAGTGATGAGCTTAACAGGAACATTATCCTATACCAACTTTTAAGTGATGACCTTAACCTTGCCATACAAGTTAGTAAGCTTGTAATAAATGGTGGTGAATCTGAATTTTAAACCATATCTTTTAAATTTGCCACTACTCCTGTTCTAGAAAAATCAATCTTCTGTAATTTTTAAGGAAAATAAGATATATGTATACAAGTAAAAAAATCTCAATTGCACATTAGCCCTTTTATATTAAAAAAAATATAATAATTCAGTAAAAAACTGATTCTACAATGTTCATAAGCAAGGAAATGAACCTTTTGACGCCGCTGATTTTGCACAGCTTGTTTAGCCCGAGCTCTTATTTCTTCGGGATCTATTTTTGATTGTGGACGCACAACAAAATCTAAGGGTAATGCTTCTGGCCGAGAAGCATGTTGTCTAGAAGCAGCCTGACGGGATTTTTTCCCCCTAAATCCAATGAATAATCAGGCAACATGAATAAATACACCAAACTGCTAAAAAGATACTAGAGGCATCCCAGGGAACTTACTGAGAAAATTCATCAAGATCTTCGTCTCTAGATTCCTGTTCCGGAGATTTGTTCACAGGTCTTTAAATGGAATATAGATGGAGCCACAAGGTTAAAGTACAATGTCAAATGATAAATTACTCAATGTATATTAACTTCAAAACAAGAAAATAGATCAGGAGGGTATCAGTACTTTGGAGCTGGCCTCCTATAAGGAATTCTCTCATCCTCATAACTCCGCATGTCCTCAAATCTAGTGCTCTTGTTAAATATTGGTCGGCTCTGCAATTTTTTTACACAATTCCAAATGACCAGTATTATCAATTCAAAGTACTTCAAATCAAAAGCTTAATAAGAGCCAAGCCAGAACAGGAAATACCACAAGTCAGAATTGGACCATGACAATCACATTAAGTTAAACCATTATGCCTAATTAGCAATCATACCAATGCACAATGCATCAATGTCTAGGGTTTTCTTAATCCAAACTAATGCAAATGTTATTATGAAAATTAAAAACAAACAATAAGAGCATACTTTTGTTTTAATTACCAAAGTAAACTGCAAAAACTAGTGCATAGAAAGTACCTAAATTAGTTTCGCACGAAAACAAGCTGCATAACATAATTATTTACTACCAAGGCTGACCAAAAGAAAATAAAAGAAACTTAAGTTGGCATAAATTGGCGACATAAACATAAAATGGAATAAATTTAAAACAAAATTTAAGGTCATATTAAATTATTATAGAGGCTAAGATTTCATGTTTAGAATCAGAATCCAAATATGTAACAGATATTAATAAATCCAATCGTTTGTTGCAAATAATAATGAAAGAGGATAGCAAGGGGAAGATAAATAATAAAAAGGGGAGCATAAAACCTAATATTTCAATTCTTGCACTTGATCAAAGAGATCACTCCCGGAAGAATTTCAAGAACCGCACTTGATCAACAAGGAATTTCACATTCAACCAAACTTTCATTAATCGGTATCCAAAAATATTTCTAGTCTGGTCATCATATTTATAATAAGGTGTGAAACAGCAGAAAAAACCATCAAAAAGTAACAAAATTCAGATATAAAGCTAAATTTCTACTCAACAATCAACTAGATTATAAGCTGCCCGGATTACTTTGTAGAGAGGACAAAATTTATGTCCTAATTCATTTGATGTATACCAAAAGACAAATTTTGAACTGCATTAGTCAAAGTTGGGCAGATTGATGCAAATTTGCATGTTTATTCTCATTGGAATCATGCCATCAAGCAATAAGCTAAGCAAAGTTTTTCTGCTTAATTGATTTATTTTATTATTTTACAACTCCAGTAGTTTGGGTTGTCTTTGATGATGACCTTCGGAAGGAATGTATCTGTTGATTCCTAATGTTAGGTTTGTCTATAAGGCTTGATATGAAATCAAATCCACTTGGTTCTTGAATAACTTCAAGTTCAACCCTTATGTTCAAATCAAGTATTACCTACAACTTCTATTGTGTTGATGTTATCAAAAAAAAAATCATCAAAGCCAAATTTTTTCAAATCTGGTATATTGATATAAGCTTAGTTTTTCATTTTCTCAGAATTGTAATCGCCTCTTCAATTGTTGCTATCTATTGAAAACTGTCGGGTGATGTTGCTGTTAGCTATTTTCTTAAGTATTGTTACCGTTTGTCTACCGCTACCTATATATATTGTTACAGCTTAAAAACGTATTCATGGGATGTGAGTTCTATTCATAAGAATAATTTGAGGTAGCTGTTTAAATTTTTATTTCTAGATAATATTAAATATCGAACTTAAAACTTATTAATAATATGATTGGGCTAATCTTTTACCACCCCTATACACTAACCAAAGGAGAAGTAGTCTACAAATAGTTTTTATGGGGCAAGTAAATTATCTTTGATTGGATAAAAAATATCTTCATCCAGTTTTCTATTTTAAGTGTGATAGTTGGATGTGTAATTAATTTGAGTGTAGCGCAAATGCGAGTACCACATTTCAAGGAAGTCATCTCCTTGTAGTCCTTTGAGGCATGAATTTTTAACTTTGTTAACTTCTTTCCTTGACTTCATTTCTTCTACAGACCATATTTTTGTCTTGTTGGTGCTCTTGATTTTGTTAAAACCTGGCACAATCGGGAATCTATTTTTGGCGATTAAATTATAATTACACATTAATTTTACGTAGTTAAAATTTCTGATTATTTTCTCAGGATTTATTCGATCATTGCAATATTTATTGGGTTATAACTCTTATATTTATTGTTTATATTTATCATGGTTTAAAATTGCGCAATATGAGGCTCGCCTTGAGGCCCGCCTTTGCGCAATTCCAATAAAAAACGCCTCGATGCTTACGCCTCGAGTTTTTTTTATGAGGCTTGCGCCTCAACTTGGTTCAGGCTCGCCTTGAGGCCCGCCTCGCCTCACTGGCATGAGGCTTACGATGGTATATTTATTAAAACTTACATAAATCTTGAAGAAAATGCCCGACATTAGACTCTATAGGAGAGGAGGAAGGGGAGAGAGCAATTCATCATAATGATGATTCAAATGAAGAACCCATTAGTGATGACAGTGCTGATGACTTATGAGTTTTTATGTGATATGTCATTGCTTTTTTTTTGTTTGGAAATTTGAATTATATGTTAATGAAA
>JADPUM010000102.1:0-75000 GCA_016618105.1 Dendrobium huoshanense | reverse complement strand
CAACAGTCTTTTTGACCCCGGTCTCCTACCGATTACGGTCCTTCTAACCTCCGTCCCCTATTAGGTCCTTCCGACCTCCATTAACAGACAACGGTCTTTCTGACCCTAGTCTCCTCTTGACTACGATCCTTCTGACCTCTGTCTCTTGCTGACAATGACCCTTCTAACCAAACAAATATGTCTATGTTGATTATTTGTAACTCCCACCACGTAATGCGCTCTATATGACGTATATTTGTAACATCATGCCAAGGTCTTCTCCATAAGAAGGAACTCATTTGTAATCGACAACAAATACTAGTGTATTCATTCAAATTGGGCCAGACCCTATGGTTTTCCCCCTTTTTCAGGGGTTTTCACATAAAAAAACTCTGGTGTCTCTTATAAATGCTACACCCTCTCTCACTTATCTAATTGTGTGCTGAATCTTCGTACAATGCAAAGACGTTAAATTATAAATTTCTCTACCGCCGCGAATACTCCAGGACGCAACAATAATCATCTTAAATAGTGTCTCTTGAAGTAGTGGCAAGTAAATTAAAACAATAGTCACTATAAGAAGTTGGAGAAGAATACTTGCTTTGTGACACCTACATATATCTACAGGGCGTAATCAATAGAGTTTACCTGAAACATTATCTCAAGCTCAAACACTTCATCAGATTTAAGTTCTCATATTATCCCCCACTCTACCTCGTGCACAATAGTAGACTTGAGTGCTACCAACCATAATTATTTTGAAGGTCCACTTCTTCTTCAATAATAGATGTGACATGATCATAAATACTTTTATAATGACCATCATCTTAATGTGATGGATGATAAAATTTTGGCACATTGTGTTAAACTTAAAAAATTTCCAAGCCAATGTCGATTTAGAGGAACACATGGAACTTGTATGAATTTTATGTGACTGATGGAAAGAATCTTCTTTGAACACATACATGTAAGGGTATCACCAAAATATTTTGTAAAGGATAACTTTTTGAACCTTTGAAGATGAGAAAGCGATGGATCATCATATTCATAAGTATAAGAGGATGATTTAATCTAAAATGACAATTTTCATCGATCATTGCCAACATCATAATGGTATGACTTACCAATCATACTACGTGAACAAGAATTATAAACATCAACATATGTGTATAAGTGGAGAGATCTAAAAGGATAAGGTTGACATCCACAAGCTTAATCCTCTAGAGTATGAATATAAGAATGATAAAAATGATATTCTTAATATGCGAAAATCATGTTTTGTGATAAATATTAAACAATGCATTGAAATTTGTCTGTTAGAGAGAAGATGCTCATGACGAGATCCATGCTTCATCATCCTACTTGTGCTCTCCCTTGAGTCCCTCAAAGCCTCCCTATTTTACTTTAGCAACAAAAATTGTCAAATCTATAAATAGATCATATGCTACATCTTCTGCGGTCATTAAAACTATAAAGATTTTCATGCTACTTTGAGCTCAAATGGTATCATAAACCTTAAATTAAATTGATCGATTGATAACCATTGTTGAGGACCGAAACACTCACATGGGTAGAGAGAAACCTTAAGTTAAATTGATCGATTGATAACCATTGTTGAGGACCGAAACACTCACATGGGTAGAGAGAAATAACTTTATATCTTAGCTTTGAACGAAGATCCATCACACATACAGATAAAGAGAGAGCAGCGCTAGAGCCATAAGAGACACCAAGTTTTTACATGAAAAATCCTAAAAAGAGAAAAAATCATGGGGTCTAGCCCAGTTAAAATGGCTCCACTAGTGTTTATTGTTGATTACAAGTGAGGCCCTTCCATGTGTGAAAGGCCTTGGCATGATGTAGTAAATATACATAAATCCAGGATTTACGAATTTACGACATAAATTCAGGATTTACTAAATCCTGTGTTTGACGGATTTACGGAGTACGTGATTTACAAGCTTGTGAGCGAGCTAGCTCTCGTCTTGAAAGTCTTGAAGGAAGAATGAGGCGAAGATGGTTACCTATGTTGTATGTAAAGTGCGAACTCACATCGTGACTTCTAATCCAACAGCTTCGAAGGAGGTGAAGCAACGAGTGAGCTCCCTCGGGCTAAGCACACACAACATACTAAGTCGAAGCAACTAAGAAGAAATAGTGACGAGGCCAAGTGTCAAAGCAGGATAATAAGATGAAAAGCAAACCCTAGACGACCTCCCAAATCATAAATAAATCTAAGTCAGATTTAATTGAATAATTAGTAGTATAATTTCCATTAAATTAATTTAATTAATATTAGTAACTTATTGGTTATTATAGTTAATAGTAGTGTAATTATCATTAAATTAGTTTAATACTTAAATAATTAATTAGAACATTAATATGAGCATTAGTTATTAATTTTTTATCTAGTTTGGAAGATTTTGAAATTAAAGATCTTGCACCGTTGTATTTTCGATCTGGCCAGGCAGAACTAAAGAGAAGTGCCTCCCAACCACCCTTCGCGGGAAGTGAAAAAAAAAAAAGAATAAGAAAACAGTGGTCTTTATAATTTCAATTTAAGAAAAGGATTTTGATTGGAGCAATTGGAGGTCTATTTAAGAGCATTTAAACGTGGTCTTTTATGGATAATTAATTAAATAAAAAAGAAATTGTTATACTTGACGAAAGAGAGAGCTGCCAATGAATTTACAATACTACAAGAAATAAGGGTATTTCTAAGATATATGAATTATTTAAATATATATATAAATTATATGTATTAGAAAGTAATGAAAACATGAGTTCAATAATTTTTTTTCAAAAGCTATGTAAATGAGTTAAGTGTGTATTTCTCTATCTCGTTAAAGTTTGCATAACATATTAACATTTTTTTTGAATGGTGCTTTAATATTTTTTACTTTCCATAAATATTATTCATCAGAATACTATGAAATCCTAAGATTTGTAGGATCAACAACTTGAAGTATATATAGTACCAAAACATTATCAAAGCCTAATATTTCAATTGCTTTACATTTATTGTAGGTAATTAAAAATTAAATTATTGGCAGCAAAGAAGATGTATTTTAGGAAGTCATAGCCGTAAAGAATTAAATCTAAATAAAGTTATTAAAAGTTGTTAAGCATAAAGAGAATTATGATGCAATGCAGGTTAACAATTCTGAGCGAGATTGTGAAAATCATATCAGACAAAAAATTGGAAGAAGAAGAAGTTTATTGTTTGATGGTTCAATTGGGATTGAAATGGATGACATGATAAATTTTAATTTTATTAAAAAATTATATAATTATTATAATAATATGCTAACATTCTAAATTATGTGATCATACATTAAATAAAATACAAAATTATGTGATTTATTTACACTAAATATTTCTTAGTTTACTAAAGATAATACTTTCAATGATTATTTTTTTAGCATTGTCATCTATAGTTTATCTCATGTTTATTTTGTGTCAATCAATTACTTTTATTTTTCTTCTTCCACAAATTTAGACATCTTTTCTCTTCTCCGAAAGAACTGTAAATCATTTTGCCCTTTTCGCTTATCAAATTAAAACCTTAAGGGGCTGTTTGGATGCATCAAGGATTTAATTTAAGTAGGATTTTGTAAATCCTCTAAATCCGGATTTACTAAATCTTAGGGGAGTTAAATCTTGAAAACTGTTTGTTAACATTCAATGTAAATTTGGATAAATTATGTTTAAATGTTTTATAATTCAATTCAAGATTTAAGACGATTGAGAGGCTTGACATTTATTTTTAAGATAATTAAAGTACAACAAAAAAAGTTTAAATTGACATAACAAAACTTTGTTAAAACTAATTAATATTCTAATGCTATTTAAATATTTAATTATTATTAAATAATTTATAATAATTACTTTAATTTAAAATCATATTTAATCCTATTAATTATTTCAAAATAACTAAGTATTTAACTAATAATTTTATTAATGATTTAATTAATTATTTACATATTATTTAATTAGTTTCACTTAATTATTAATATTTTAAATTATATTAATTAAGTTATCGAACAATAAATTAGAGGAGTCTAGGTTTTTGCCTTCGTTCATTCACGAGTTCTTCTTCGTGGCTGTTCGACTTCGCTCCTTCGACGATTCCCTTCCTGTTGGATCGGAAGTTGCGACATTTTTTGATCGGTAGCAGAAACGGGAGCTCGCTTGCTGTGAAGATAACTTTCTCCCTTTCGCGCGCTTCTTCGGCCAAATCCCGTAAATCCGCCGAACCAAAGGATTTCGTAAATCCTTGATTTACCACGAAAAAGAGGGGATTTTCCGTTAACCGAGACTTTGATTTACGGTGAGATTTGGTTTTGCATTTTTGGCCGTTTGGCTGGATTTAGCTCCAATACGCTTCAAATCCGGCCTAAATCCTGCATCCAAACAGCCCCTAAGAAGGAAAGAAGAGAGTAGTCTTCTTCTTCCTCTTCAAGTTTATCTTTGATTTCTCTTAATCTAGGAGCTTTCGGGCCATTGAAGTTCTCTTCTGATTGGGATTTGGCACTTCAATAAGAAGCTGAGGTATGGATGATTTCAGTTTTATCGTTTTATGATATATATTCCTTCCTGCGGCTAAATGTGATTTTTACGAAAAATGGTCTCATGCTTTTTCTTCACGTTTTATTTCCCTTTGGGAACTTATCTTTCTCACGTTTCCCTTTTTTAGTAAAAAAGAATTGGGCTTTTTTAATGGAAACAAGGTCAGGTTGTCTTCTTTAATATCTATGATATGAGCTACTATTTAATTAAATAAGACATAAAAGTTCAATACTGTATTCCAGAATTAAATTTTCTCTGATTAGATTTGACACTTTAGTGGCCATTTGTTCAATATTATCTGAATAGCAATAGCAGGCTTGTCTAATTAGCTGTGTTCTTTAAAGAACAAATTTATTTATAAAATGCATTGCGTTTGATTTTGCGGTGTTGCGTTTAAATAATGTAATGTCTCGAGACGGAGCAGACAATTAGAGGGGACCGAGGGGTAAGCAAGCAAGGGATACAAAATGTTTTGCATTGAAAATTCAAACTGAGTGAAAAAATGAGGTCTAGTAAGCTGAAATTATTTGAACATAATGGCAAAGGGAGGGGAAGAGGCACAAGCTTGGGGAAACCAAAGAGACAAAGATTTAACTCCACATAATGAGCTTTTAAGTACAATAATTTCTCCAATTAATGAGCTAAATAAGTAGAAGAGGCTCATTAATGAGCTGATTTTAGAAGCTCACCAAAATTTAAAACCTAACTTGTTTTGACACCCCCCTGCCTACATCAAGAACGAATCCTAGTGATATTTTCGACCAGAAATTAGCTCTTTTAAAGATGAAGTATTTTTTAATTTGTCCGTCTCGGCAAACAGTTGCGGAGGATGGATGGATTTTGCTTTAAACGTTTAATGGTTGATTTTGAATTTTATATATTTTTGGGATTTTGAGTTTCGCGGAGTATTGAATTTTGGGTATTCGAGTGGAATTTTGAATTATTTGGAATGGACCCCTCCGGTTAAGTTTATAATAAATTTTAATTAATATTTGGTTATTAAGTTTGATTTTTTTAATGTCACATAAAAAATTAAAAATCAATGGATTCATCTACTCATAAAAAATTTAACTATGCATCAACGTTACAAGACAATTATTGTTGTTTTAACTGAAATGGATACTGTAAGAAATTTTAAATCTGGTTAGAGAAAAATTTAAGAACTTAGTTTCATGGACAATGAGATAATTCTCTTTTTCAATATTTAATTCTAATTATAAATACTAATGTGGTTGAATTTTATTTCATATTTTTTGTTACTTTAAAATTTATTATATATTAAGTTTTTTCTTATTTTTTATGTGTATGGCTTGCAGATTTATGCTATTATGTTTAATGAAATAATTGACAAATTTCATAATATTTTGAGATCGGATAAACTTATATGATTTCAAATGAACATATTAAATATATAAATATAATTTTTTGTGACGGTTATGAAAAGTTTGAAATCATGTTAAATAATCTTTTAGAAATACATGTTGTTGTGAATAATATTATATAATCATTAAATAAAAAATTATCGACCATTGAGGAGATCATGTCAAATCCAAGTATACCATCAGGTATGTAAAATATTTTTTATTTTTAAAAGAAATTTAATTATCGTTGTTTTTAATGATAGAATTGATTTATATTTATTTATTTCTATACCGATATAATTTTTGTAGTTTTTGAAGTCTTTGAAGTAAGGTCGACATACAGATAGAGGGATGAAAAGAAAATTCTTAATCGAGACTTACAAGTTATTGGATTGAGGTATATAAATTTATTTGTACTCCTATTTAATAATATTATTTTAAATCAATTTTTATGTTTTAGGTCTGCAATAATAATTTTAATTTTATGGAAATCGCTAGCAATATAAGAGGTAAAACAATTAGAAGATATGAGGAATGAAAAATCCCTCATTTTTGCAAAGAGAGTTGGAAGAAATTTTAATGGTGCGTCTGTCTTATACATATTATGTTTAAATATAACATCACTCTAACATCAACTGCATATTAAATATTTGGTTTCATATCATCAACACTGTCAACAATTATAAAATTTAATCTAGATTTGTTTGCAACAAAAAAATGATGGTTTGGTATAATATTAGTTATTGTTAAAATTTTTTATTTGTATTTATTTGCTTATAATTTTTTTCCTTAATTAATAAGTAACTCTATAGGTTTATTAATATTATTTGAAATTAATTTATATGTTGTTGGTATGAAATAATAACTTTAACTTTACAAGAATCGCTAGTAACAAAAGAGGAAAAACAATTAGAAGATATGATGAATGAAAAACTCATCATTTTTTTAAAGGGAGTTGTTGAAAAAGTTTTAATGATGCGTCTGTCTTATACATATTATATTTAAATATTACATCACTAACATCCACTGCATATTAGAATATTTGTTTTTTAAAGGGACTTATTTTGTATTTTATGTTTGCCTTATGGTTAGTAAAAATTTTGTCGATGTATTTATTTTGTGATATCATGCTTGAGATAGCATCATACAATTTTTTTTAAAAACTGCCTATGCCGGTCCCAAGTCCGGATTAAAAAGGTTGTTGTTAGTCCTCCATTTGTGATATCATGCTTGAGATAGCGTTAGTCTTTTTTTTTTCAACTTGTTTTATATTCCATTTTGTGTTTACAACAATAGTAATGTTTTATATGATTCCTCTTATAGAGGTTGTTGTCAGTCCTCCATTTGTGTTATTTTCTTTGGTTGAGATCTTGCTGTGCTTAGATTTCTATGTTTTTGAAGAAAATTGCTGGGTAAGAAAGGAAGAGCTTTTTGATAGGAAATACTTGAGTTCGCGAGCAAACCTAACCCAAATTGGTGAACAAATAACAGCCAAATGGCTGTCCACAGTAGAAATCTGCTGTTTACAGCAGAAATACATCACAAACAGTGGGAATATGAGAAGAAACTTGTAGGAAATCAAAGCAAACACTTGTATTCCAATAAGAAATGAAAAGCACTTGCAAGATACAACTTTTCAATTTGTGAGGAAGGAAAAACTCTCCAACGATCTCCGGCAAATCCAAGAGCTCAAGAACACCAAACCCTAGATCTCAAAGTAATTCAAATTCAAGATCCTCTAAATCCATCCAAAACTCCTAATTAAAGACAAAGGAATATTTCAAAATACCTAAACAGCCCTTAGTTCAAATAATTTCACTCCTAATCTTGCATTGAGCCCATGGTGGGCTCCACAAAACTTCCGCCCCAAACAAGGGGTTCCGCCTGGGTCGTCTTCCGGCGCCTGGAATAGATTCGGACCGGTCCATCCAGCCCCTCCTGGGCCGGCGTAACATTACCGTACTCCCAAAGAATCACCTTGTCCTCAAGGTGAAAATTAGGGAACCGCTATTTCATCCTCCCGTATGGCTCCCATGTAGCCTTATAGTCAGGAAGGTTCTTCCACTGGTTCAACACTTCCTTAGTTTTATCTTTTTTCTGGCGAACGCCTTTTAGCTCCATAGGTTCTAGAATCACCTTTAACTCCTCAGTCAGGGTCGCTGGTAGCTCGAAATTGGCGGTGTACTCCTCAATGGCTTTTCTTAATTGTGACACGTGAAAAACTGGATGTATAGTTGCTGATAGAGGTAGTTTCAATTTGTATGCTACTGTCCCAATCTTCTCCAGCACTTCATATGGCCCAAAGTACCTTGGAGCCAGCTTTTCATTCCTCCTGTTGACGTCTGTCTTCTGTCTATATGGTCGGAGCTTCAGAAACACCCTCTCCCCTGCTGCAAATTGTATGTCCTTCCGATGTCCATCAGCTTGCTTCTTCATAATTTGCTGTGCTCTCAGCAGATGCCTCTTTAGCTCTTTAAGTACTCGGTCTCTCTCCTCTAAGTACCCTTCTACTGACAAAACAGGAGTGCTGCTACTCCCAAAATGCACCAATGGTGGGGGATCCCTTCCGTACAACACCTTGAAAGGGGTTATTTGTGAAGTAGAATGAAACGATGTGTTGTACCAATATTCTGCCCAGGATAGCCACTTAGTCCATAACTTGAGAGTTTCTGACACAAAACACCTCAGGTACATCTCCAAGCTCCTGTTGCATACTTCTGTCTGGCCATCCGTCTGCGGGTGATAAGCTGTGCTCCTTTTTAGAACTGTCCCTTGTAATTTGAACAACTCTTTCCAGAAATGGCTGAGAAACATTTTATCCCTATCTGAAACGATCGCCTCTGGTACTCCGTGCAGTTTGATCACTTCCCTGATGAATGCTGAAGCTACTGTCACTACGGTGTAGGGGTGTCTGAGTGGAATGAAGTGTGCATATTTGCTCAGCCGGTCCACCACTACCAGTATCACTGTGAATATTTCTGAGCGGGGCAGGCCATTTATAAAATCCATAGATATCTCCTCCTACACTCTCCCCGGTAGAGCCAATGGTTGCAGTAGTCCTCCTGGAGACATGGCCATATACTTATTCCTTTGATAGATCTCGCAACTTGCTACCATCTCCTCAACATCCTTGTGCATCCCCTTCCAGTACAGCTCTGCTGCTAACCTTCTGAATGTCTTTTGCACCCCGGAGTGACCTCTCACAGCACTTCCATGAAATTCCTGGAATAAATTTGGGATGTGAATCGAAGTTCAGGGCATCACGAATCTCCCTTGGTAAAGCAGTTTGCCCCCCTCCAATGAGTACCCCTGGTGGCTCTCTTTTTCTTTCAGTAGATCTGACCTTATCTTTCTCAGTCCTTCGTCTCTCGTGCTTTCTTCTCGGATGACTTCCCAATCTAGATTTAAAGGAACAGACAGTGCCACTGTCTGCAACTCCCCCATACATCTGGACAAGGCATCTGCCGCCTTGTTCTCCACCCCTGGCCGATACTGAATCTCAAAGTCGTATCCAAGTAACTTGGACAGCCACCTCTGATGCTCCTCCGTCACCATGCGTCGTTCCAACAAGTACTTCGGGCTTCTTTGATCGGTCCTAACAATGAAATGCCTCCCCAGTAGGTAGGGTCGCCACTTCTGGATGGCCAAAACGATGGCCATTAATTCTCTCTTATATACTGATTTCAGCCTGGCTCTGGCAGTCAACACCTTGCTGAAATAGGCGATGGTCCTACGACTCTATATAAGAACTGCTCCCAGCCCATAGCCTGATGCATCTGTCTCCACAATGAAGCTCTGAGTGAAGTCTGGCAATGCTAAAACCGGCACCGTTGTCATCACCTTCTTCAAGTTCTCGAATGCTGATGTGGCCATTTCTCCCCATAAGAAACCATCCTTCTTCAGCTGTTCCGTGAGTGGCCACGCTATAGTGCTGTATCCTTTCACAAACCTTATGTAGTAACATGTTAGTTCTAGGAATCCCCTCAACTCCTTCAGGTTCTTTGGCACTGGCCACTTGAGCATTGCCTCAATTTTGCACTGATCTGCTGCTACCCCATCTTTTGATACCATGTGGCCCAAGTAGTCTACACTGGTTTGTGCAAAGCTACATTTCTTTAAATTAGCCCTCAGCTGGTGCTTTTGTAGTACCTTAAAACCCTTTTCAAATGCTCCTAGTGTTCTTCCTCTGTCTTGCTATAGATCAAGATGTCAAAAAATACCAACACAAATCGTCTTAGAAAAGGTTTGAAAACCTCATTCATCAGTGTCTGGAATGTAGCGGGGGCATCGGTGAGACCAAATGGCATCACTAGGAACTCATAATGTCCATCATGAGTTCTAAAAGTCGTCTTGGGTACATCTTCTTTCATCCGGATCTGATGGTAGCCCGATTTCAAGTCTATTTTGCTGAAGATCACTGTCTCACTCAATTATTCTAACAGTTCATCGATGACTGGTATGAGAAATTTGTCAGGTACAGTCTCCTTGTTTAGCGCTCGGTAATTTACACAAAATCGCTAGCTGCCATCCTTCTTTTTCACCAACAGAATGGGACTAGAGAAAGGGCTGATGCTGGGTCGGATGATCTCTGCCTCCAACATCTCTCTGATCAACAGTTCAATTTCATCTTTCTAGAACTGAAGGTAACGATAAGGATGTACACTGATGGGTGAAACGCCTTCCTTCAACACAATAGCATGCTCTCGCTCCCTCTGTGGTGGTAATCCCTAAGGTGGCTGAAACACTTCTTGGAATTGCTGAATTAACGGTTGAACGGAGAGGGGTATGTCTCCTCCCTCCTCCATTCTAGCTCTCTCCAGACTGTGCAATTCCACCAAATAGCCATCTCCTTCCTCCTGAATGGTCCTGATTAGGGATTTGAGAGAAACCCCGGCCTTGGTCAGCCCCGCATCCCCCTGAATCATCCTCTTTCTCCCTCCTATCATCAGTTCCATCCTCAGTGTACCCCAATTGATCTTGGTCTCCCCCAAAGTCTGCAGCCACTTCATCCCCAGAATGACATCAGTACCACTCATCTACAAACCCCTCTACCAATTTCCACTTTTCTCGTACCCATCATCACCCCGTAGCCTCATGTATCTACGAACTCCATCCCAAGCAGCTCCACTATCTGGGTGGAGATGAAATTGTGGGTTGCCCCACTATCGATCAACACCACCACCCCGCGATCAACTATCTCTCCTCTCACCTTCATAGTGTGACTCGGAGTGAATTCCACTACTGAGTTTAAAGAAACTTCTGCCACATCCATATGAAGCTTATCCTCCTCTTTAGTCCTGCTCCCACCTCCCTCCTTGTCTTCACAGACTATGAGAACTTGAAGAGTTCGGTCCTTGCATCTATGCCCCGGCATGTACTTCTCAGCACAACGGAAGCACACCCCTTTTGCTCTCTTTTCCTGCATCTCCTTCTCTGTTAGCCTCTTGAATTGTCCCCCATTTCCCCCTCCAGTTCTCTCTTTTGGCCATTCTTTCTGACTCGCCGGTGCTGCCGCCTTCGAAGGCAAGAAGGTTGTAGTCATCCTATGTGACCCTCCTGAATAGTTTCCTCGAGGTCCCCTTTCTGATCTCTTCTGATCTTCCACCAGTTGTGCCAGCTCCATAGCCTTCCCTAGGTTCCTTGGCTCCAGCACTCTGACAGCTGTTCGTATCTCCGGTTTGAGCCCCTTCATGAAATTCCCCTCTAGGGCCGATTCTGAGATGTGATCCAAACGGCTAGCCAAGTACTCGAATCTGTCCCGATAATCAGCCACGGCCCCCTCCTGAGTCAGAGCAAAGAACTGCTCATAGAAGTCTCCTCCCCCATCGGCTCAGAAACGCTCTAATAAACAATCCTTGAACTCTCTCCAGTTTCGGATAGGCTCTCTCCTGTCTCGCCACTGATACCATGCCAACGCCTTCCCTTCCAGACACAATCATGCCGCCGTCAGCTTCTCATCATCTGTCAACCCGTTGATTGCAAAGTAACGCTCCACCTTGTATATCCAGCCATGATCATCTTCACCCTCAAAGATGGGCATCTTCAACTTCCTCACCTTAGGATCCCCTCCATTACCTCGGTACCCTCTGTAACCTCCCATTCCTCGAAGAGGAGGTGCTCCCCAAGTGTCCCGGTCATCCCGCTGACGATGGTATCCGAATTCGTCGTCATATTCCCCTCTGCCCCTTTCTAAATCAGCACATCGACGCTGAAATTCAACACCTCGACGCTGAAATCCCTCTCTTCTAACGCCAAAATCAGCACCTCTTCGATCATTTCCCATGCTCATCTCCTCTCTAGAAAATGGCTCTAGAGGTGGCATGTCGTCCTCTCCCTCAAGGATCTCTACTTCCGGATTCCTCCTCACCCGAAGCGGGTTCGGATTCCCTCCTACGCCATGGTCGCCGATAGTCTCTCTTGCTTCCGACGTCGTCGGATTAGTCTTCATCTCAAGTAATTTCTTCATCATTTCTTCCATTGCCGTGAACTTTCCCTCCAACCTTTCGTTGTTGGTGGTGATTTGATTTTGAAAATAAAAAAAATCTTTCCTCCAAATCGGTTTTCAATTGACCGACTTCGCCTTCCAAGACGTCCACCTTCTTTCCGGCCATCGTTCTTCTAACGGATCCCAAAAAATCTTCTTCCGGAAATGATAAACTTGCTGAAATTTTAGAATTTTAACCGCCGGTGGTCCCAAATCGATGCTCTGATACCAATTTGATAGGAAATACTTGAGTTCGCAAGTAACCCTAAGGTAATACTTGAGTTCGCAAGCAAACCTATCCCAAATCGTTGAACAAATAACAGCCAAATGGCTGTCCACATCAAGAAAACAGCAGAAATCTGCTGTTTACAGCAGAAAAAACAGCACAAACAGTGGGAATCTGAGAAGAAACTTGTAGGAAATCAAAGCAAACACTTGTATTCCAATAAGAAATGGAAAGCACTTGCAAGATACAACTTTCCTTCAATTCGAGAGGAAGGAAAAACTCTCCAACGATCTCCGGCAAAGCCAAGAGCCCAAGAACACCAAACCCTAGATCTCAAAGTAATTCAAATTCAAGATCCTCTAAATCCCCTCCAAAACTCCTAATTAAAGACAAAGGAATATTTCAAAATACCTAAACAGCCCTTAGTTCAAATAATTTCACTCATAATCTTGCATTGAGCCCATGGTGGGCTCCACAAAACTTCCGCCCCAAACAGGGGGTTCCGCCTGGGTCTTCTGGCGCCTGGAATAGACCCGAACCGGTCCCTCTTGGACCGGTCCAGCCGGCCCCTCCTGGGCCGGCGTAACACTTTTGCAGTTAAAAAATACCAAATATTGCTACAATTTAGATAAATATCTTATGCCAAGTGGTTGAACTGAAGACGTTATTTGATAGTTAAGAATCTTAAACTTCTGTTAATTAAAATATCGGAACCAGGTCTGATATGTAGTCACATATATCTTTCCAAAATGAGAACCACATTTAGCTAGATTATGATCTTCATGAGTAGAGAAGAGGGTCTAATACTAGGACATATATGATTGATCAGATCTTGTTTTCTTCTAGATTTGTAGTAGTGGATTTTTTATGCTTGTGTTTTAATTTGGGGATCTTGTTATTGCTTAGTTCTAGGATTTCTCTAGAGACCTGATGGGCTAATTGGAGTAATTAGATTGCTTGCTTAATTCAATTTTATTTGTATTTTTCTATCACTTTATATTATTTGATAATCATGTTCTTGAATGCATCTCATTGTTTCAATCTGATGAAAAGTATTAATCTGGTTGCAACTCTTGAATGTTCGTTAAAAGTAATTTGTGTTAATCTGGTTGCAGCTCTTGAATGTTCGCTAAAGGTACTTTTTCTATCTTATGTGTTCTTGCTACAAATTTTTTATAGTAGTATATATTTAAGTTTAAATTTAGAGTTGCATTTCATTCATTTTTTATGCCTTTATTTTTATTAGTTTCTCCAATTATTTTCTAGATTTATTAAACCAATACTAAAAAACTAATAAATAGCAAGCACTCTATGAGACATCAAAAGTAAGACTCATCATTCCAAATAATTTTGCCTCCTTTGAATATATATGCTTAAATTTGACATTTCCAATATCTTGATCTACTTCATAAATTTTTTTTTCCTCTAAATTATGTATGACATCCAAATTATAACATATAATTTTTTTTAATGATGAGATTATTTCTAAATGATGCTCTGTTTATTATAATTATGATTTATTCTTTAACTTAAAATTATAGATTCAGTAAATATACGAAAATCAGTAGTTTTTTGAATGATAAAAACTCATTATCACATTTAATCATTGGTCAATATCAATGGACAGTATGATTTCTTTATTCTCTTTTTATAAATTACCCTGAAGTCCTAAACTATGACATAAAAAATATAGTAACAGAAGTTGAACTGTTGAAGCAGTTTGATGACATAGGACATCATGGAACTAAATTTATCATGTTCAATCTGTGGTACAATGATGATGGTGTTATGGAGTTTGACTTACACGGATTCAGAGGATATACTGATCACTGGAGGCATGTAGAGCAAAGTAAGTAAATAAGTCTACACGGAAGCTGAACTAACCCAAACAAATGTTGCAGCTCGATATCAATATTCACTCTGAGTATACTCATCAATCTTGTATCAGAAGTTGCCACAAAACTTCAAGATATTGTTACGTGGTGTAGAAGTTGAGCCTCACCACATTGTTAAAGATTTAATGTATATCGAGTGCATTAGGTACATACCACAAGTTGTTGTAAACCAGGAGTTAATTGTGGACACTACGATTGGATTCATGAATGGTGCGCCTGCTATTAATGTTCAAGGATTCAATGTCTACCACAAGAATCGCTCTATTCTGCCTTTTTGGAAAGTTGCTATGGCAAAGGCAGAGGCGTTATTGGGGTTCTTGAGGCAAATTTTATTAAGCCTACACATGATAAGCAAGATTTTGAGAGGTCAAGCATTTGTCAAAAGCTTGAGATGCGCTTAAAGGACATGACATATGAGCACTGGGACCTATATTGTCATTTTGTTGGCCACCAGAATAAGAAATTGCCTCATAGAATAGTTCCTCAATCGCCTTCCACAAATTCATCAGTAGCCCTGCAACAGTTTAAGATGAATCACATAGCTTCAGTTGGTATGGTATCTGTTGCTCCGAGTGTGTTTTTTGAGTGCACCTACATTACCACCAGCGCTGTTGCCTCAAAAAAGAAAACTTGAAATCCATGGCATTCTTAGGTTATTCAATAAACTACATCATTATAATTAATCTCTTAAAATTAACAACTTTATTTACAACCTTTCATATTCCAACCTTTCATTTGATATTATTATTAGGTTATTCAGTAAACTACATCATTATAATTAATATCTCTTAAAATTAACAACTCTATTTACAACCTTTCATATTCCAAACCATAACATTCTCACATCCATTCGAAGGAATGTGAAACACTATAAATTACCACTTCAAATATTCTGCAAACTCCAATTAAAGAGTTAATTATTAGCTTAAAAACCTTCCTTCCAAGTTTCAAATAGAATCTGATCATCCTTGCGTCACCGGTGACCGACAAATTGGACAAGTTGGATATTGTCTCAGCCATTGATCCACACATATGGAATGAAACACATGCCCGCAACCAGGTAGTATCTTCAATGCATTGTTCTCCCCTTCCTCCTCCTCCTCATTATAGTTGGTAAGGCATATTGCGCAGCTGTCTACTGAGGCTGCCCGTGGGTCCTGACGTATGGCCTCAGCATAATTAGGCCAGGTCCTGAGTGTGGTGCCTCGAGGGGAAGCAGTAGAACGCGGGTAAAATAAGTATAAAAGGATGCTGGTGATACCGAAAATGAAGAGTATGACGATGATCGGGATAGTGGCATAACTCTGATCCGGATAGCTCATTTATTTAATTCTTTGAGCCCTTGATATTCTGCTGCAAAAAAAAATGATAATATGATTAATCAAAAACATTGAAAACTCCAAGAAAATAGTTTTGATAAAAACAGAACATTAACAATATATAAAAAGGTAAAAGAAAATAAAAAAATGAAGAGAATTAAATAAAGACTATATTTCAACTTTAGTAGAATAATCCTTTTTAATTTGTTTATAAAAGGGCAGAATTCTTACTTTAGTGAATTAATTGGAGTGTGACAATTTGTACTTATGATGCATACATGTAGCTAAATATATCATAGCAAACATTCAAGCACAAATTCGTATACTGTTGGACATAAAAGGAGCTTACAGGATATTTTGATCAATGTTAAACATATGTCTCTAGTAATTGGTTGACATTAAATAAACATTAGATAAGCTATAGATGACAATGCTAAAAAAAATAATTATTGACCTTATTACCTTCGGTAAACTAAGGAATATTTAGTGTAAATAAATCACATAATTTTGTATTCTGTCTAAACTCAAGTAATAGTATAGTTGTATATGCTCTAAGAAAAAAAGAGAAAAAGTTAGGTTAAAATCTCCACTAAAGCTCCAGATTTTTCTTAAAAAAATTAAGATTAGATGATTTCTACACCACATGAAGACTAACTTGCAACTCAAACTTATTTCCAAGATTTGGGCATCTAAGCATGCATGAATGATTTTATAATTATACATTTTATTTTTAGATGTAGAGTTAATATGATTTTGAGACTTAGATGTGCGTAAAACAAATTAGCTACACGAAGAATGCTTATAAGAAATTGAACTTGAATGCAAGGTTTTACAACTACTGCTAAGGGAAGGCAACATTATATCTTTTAATCTACTTCTAAAAATAGAATTAGTCCTCATTTGGGGCAGTTTTCTTCCTATTTTATAAAGCACACTATGTAGTACAAAAAATTTTAGTTCTATAAATTTTTATCTTAGCAAACTATTTAAAAAAAAAAAGTAAGAAAGCTATTTCAAACAAAGCCTTAGCTTTTTTAAAACATCTTAACATATAAATCATCCATAGTATTAGTATTCAAAATTATTATGGCAATGCTCAAGTGGCCAGTGTCTCACACAGAGTAGCTAAATTGGTATGAGAAAAAGATGATCCTCAAAATTATTATGATTTTTCTTTTAATACCAACTCACCTCGCTGGTATGAGGCGTACGCCTCTATTTATTTATGTAGTTTTATTTAAAATTTACCTAAATCCTATACAAAAGCTAAAAAAACCTGTATTCTTGCACCCCTAAGTCGCAACAACTTTCTCTCAACTGCCTTGACCTCGCAGCATCAATTACATACTAAAATTTCTAAGTATGAGTTCTAGGTGAGTATTTCTTTTATAAGATACATGGTGAGTAGTACTGGTATCTCTGTAGATCATTGGAAAGTTCAGGCAATCACTAATTGGATGAGGCTTGCTACTATGTTTGAGGTACAAAGTTTCATGGATATGGCTGGATATTATAAGAAGTTTATAAAAGAATTTTCTTAGATTTTTACACTTTTGACAAGATTAACTCAAAAGTGAGTAGCTTTTATCTGGGCATCAGAGTTTGAGGCCAGTTTTTAGAGATTGAATGATTGTTTGACTTTTGTTCCAATTTTGGCTCTTCCTTCTAGTACAGAAGTCTTTCAGGTATTCAGTGATGATTCACCGAGAGGTTTGGGGTGTGTTCTAATGTAGCATGGTCGAGTTATAGCTTGTATTTCCAAACATTTGAAGTCACATGAGTGGGAACTATTTGACGCATGATTTGAAACTTGTTGTTGTAGTTTTTGCTTTAAAGACTTAGAGACACTATCTATACGGTGTTAGCTGTGAGATTTTTACTGACCATCAGAGTTTGAAATATATATTCACTCAAGGATCTAAACTTGACACATGTATGAGTTGATAAAAAATTATGATCTGACTATTTATTATCCTAGTAAGACTAATATGGTGGTAGACGCTCAAAGCAGGAAGTTTGCTAGAATTATCTTGTATATAGCTCAGTTCTGATAAGTAATTGATACAAGATATGGAGAGATTCCATTTAGAGGTAATTTCTTCTCTTGATTGGTAATGTTACATATGAACCGAGCGTTCAACGAGCTACTCGTAGCTCGACTCAATAAGAGCTTTGATGTGAAACTATCATGCAATGAAATGTGAATTGCACCTAAAATTAATAGAAATATTGAATTAAGGTTTGCTTCCCCAAAACTTTATGCGTAATCAATTTAAGTTCAAGAATTCAAAGACGAGTGATTAAGTAACAACAAGAAGTCACAGTCAAAGATTAGAAGGCCTTACAAAATAAAGTCAAAATTTCAAATAATGCGAATAGCTAAAATAACAAAGCCCCAAATTTAAGGTTTAGATCCTTCACCTTAGGATCCGTCACTCAATTTGAAGTGGAGGCTAGCGGAAAAGAACCGTGAGCAGGCTTAGCGACGCCACTAATAGACAGGTGATCTTGAGAGGACTTGTCGCCGGGATGGAGGTCGGGTTCGAAGGAGCGGGTGGACGGCTTTCGATGATCCACGTATAGACGGAGAAATGATCGTCCATGGAGTCCACGAGAGTTGGCAAGATCCGGTCCAAGTATTCTTCAGGGGTGTCGTCGAAGTCGAATCCCACGTCAAAAAAGGGTGAACGGAGAATGTCGACCCTTCCGTTGTGGTCGTATTCAAACCCGAAATTCCATTCGGGCTCATCCATGCATGGCGGTAGTGAGCGTCGAATCCAAAAGAAAAGAAAAAAAATGCGGCAAGAAGCAAGCCGAGAGCCACGGAGGGGAGGAGGAGGCAGGCCGCGGGTGGAGAAGGGCTGGGCGGGTGATGCTAGGGAAGAAAGGGGAAATTCGCTCCTAAGATTTGTCTCAGGTTTCTGAAATTGGTGCCTTCCAAATTCAATTTTAGAATTTGAAATTGAAAGTGGGATTAGGAAAGAGGTTTAATGAGAGAATAAAGAAAAATTAAAAGGAATTAATGGGGAGCATGGCCGGCCTTGTGGAGAGGAGAGAGAGGGCCGAATTTTGAAAGGTGGGAACCACATGATTAAGTTTAGGATTTTATAAAAACTCTGAAATTTGAATTTCAGTTTTAATAAAGAAAGAGGTTTCCTAAATTAAAACAATCAATTGGAATTGAACTTGAATTTCGAATTCAAATGCAATATCAATTTATTTTGATTGCTTGAATTAAGGGAACAATTTTAGGAAACAATAATGGCCAAAGAAACTCTTGAATTTCATAAATTTGAAATTTGAAACAGAAAAAGAAAAGAAAACAAAAAAATAGAATCAAGAGGCGGCGGCAAGGTGGGACGGGGCCGGCGGGCTGGGTGAACCGGCGGCTGCTGGGCGGGATTTGGGCCGGCGGGAGGGGGGGTTGGCTGGGTCGGGATGGCTAGTGAGGCCAGCGGCCTGGCTGGGGCGGAAGACCAGTGGCCGGCGGCTTTTGCTGGCCCAGGGAGACGGCACAAGGTGGAGGGGAGAGAACTCAGAAGAAATCTGAGAATTTCTTCCACGATCTCTTCGTCTCGAATTTCGGCTCTTCTTCTCCTTCACACTACAAGCAAGAATTAAATTGAGAACTCACGGAGAGATCTCTTTAGCCCTTTGAACTCACTAAGAGATCAAAGGGGAGTGCACTCACAAAGAGAACAAAGGATAATATTTCATTTCATCAAAACTAAGAAAATACAATGCATGTTGCCTCATATAAGGAGGCTAAAAATGAAAGAAAAGAAAAGACATAAATGCCCTCGGGGCTACATAAGTCAAACAATGCCCTCAGAGGCAAACTCGGAAAAACTAAGAAAATATATGACATAAGCTATAAAACTCAAAAGTAGAGGCTCTGGATCGTAGCCGTCGATCTGCGCCGTCGGCGATGGTACATGTGTCGAAATCTGATGTCCCCATCATTCTTCCCGGGTGGGAGAGAACTCGACCCCGTCGAGTGGGTGTCTCTAGAAGCCTCGTACCACTCCAGCAGGTCTGGGTCTAATCTCTGTAGCTCATCTCGGTTGATCCACACGTTCTCCGTCTCCGGCTTTCTTGCCCATTGAACTAAGTACCTCCGGCGACCACCGTCTCTAGTAGAAATGATTTCATCGCTAAGCACAGCCTCGATCCTTTCCGTAGTAGGTAAAGTGGGGAGTTTTGGGAGTGGGGGAAGGCTGGGGATCTCACCAGGTGGGGATTCACAAGGCTCATCAAGTAATGGGTTGGGTGGGTTAAACTCTGGACCCTCATAAGCTTCAAGATCTTCAACGTTAAAAGTGGGGCTAAAGTTAAAACCTTCGGAAAGGTTGAGCACATAAGCATTACTTTTAATTTTAGAGATTATTCTGAAAGGGCCCGCGCTTCTCGCGTGTAACTTCTTAACGGTCCCTTGCGGGAACCGCTCCGGACGAATCCGAACCATTACATAATCACCCACATTAAATTCTTTGAACCTTCTCTTGAGGTCTGCATTAAGTTTATAGTTGGCATTGCTCAATTCAATTTTTTTATTAATTTCTCTGTGCAATTCATGTAAATGCGATGCAAATGCAGATGCTGACTCAGATGACCTAGCCTTAGGACCCATGGGAATAAGATCTATAGGTTGCTTTGGTTTGTAACCATACACAATCTCGGCAGGACTCAGACCCGTGGTTCGGTTGACAGAATTATTATAGGCAAACTCGGCGATCGGTAACTTAGAATCCCAGTCTCTAAGGTTTTCCCCAACTAACGTTCTTAAGAGGTTTCCCAAACTTCTGTTTACAACTTCGGTTTGGCCATCGGTCTGAGGGTGGAAGGCTGTAGAAAACTATAATTTCGTACCCATCTTATGCCAAACTATTTTCCAGAAATAACTTGTGAATTTGACATCCCTGTCAGATACGATAGTCTTAGGTAACCCATGAAGTCTCACAATCTCGTCAAAGTATAGCTTAGCGACCCGGGATGCGTCAAAAGTTTTGGAACAGGGTAGGAAATGGGCCATCTTAGAAAACCTATCAACGACGACACAAACAGAATCGTGTTTTCTGAGGGTCTTGGGTAAATCTAATACAAAGTCCATGCTTACATCCTGCCAAGGGCAATTAGGTACAGGTAGTGGGGTGTAGAGGCCCGTGTTTTGTTTTCGTTGTTTGGCAAGTTGGCAGGTGTGACATCTCTTTATAAGCTTGCCAACGTCGCGTTTCAGGGTGGGCCAATAGAATCTATTCTCTAGCGCGGCAATAGTTTTGGATTGACCAAAGTGGCTAGCTAGTCCTCCCGCATGCAGCTCCCAGACTAGAAATTCTCGCAGAGAGGTATTCAGAATACAGAGTTTTTGGGCCTTGAACAAATAGCCATCCTCCAAAAGGAAATCATCTATTAAAGGTCCACCACCATTAGTCAGTAGGGTGTAAGTTTCTTTAAAATCGGGGCAGTCCAAATAGTCATCCTTAAGTCGCTCAAAACCAATTACTTCCGTCCTCATTTCCTGGGTAGTCATCATTCTTCGACTGAGGGCGTCAGCAGCCTTATTCTCAGTTCCTGATTTGTGTCTAATCGTGTAAGTATACTCCTACAGGAATTCAACCCAACGGCCATGGCAGTCATTGAGTTTCTTCTATGAATTGATGTATCTTAAGGCTTCGTGATCTGAGAATATCACAAATTCTTAGGGCAGTAAATAATGTCTCCAGTATCGGAGGGACTGAATGACCGCATAGAATTCCTTGTCATAGGTAGAGTACCTCTGACGAATGTCGTTCAGCTTCTCACTAAAGAATGCCACATGGTGTCCTTCTTGAGATAAAACTCCCCTATCCCAATTCCTGATGCATCACATGTTACCTCAAAGACTTTAGAAAAATCAGGAAGACGTATAACAGGGGATTCAACCATTTTTCTTTTAATATCCTCGAAAGCTTTAGTGGCAGCTGTCGTCCAATGAAATTCGCCTTTCTTGAGGCAGTCGGTTATGGGCGCCACTATAGTGCTAAAGTTTCTAATAAACCTCTTATTGAACGTGGCCAATCCGTGAAAACTCCGAACGTCTCTTATAGTCTTGGGCTCAGGCCACTCATTAATCGCTCTAACCTTTTCAGGGTCGGCTGAGATTCCTCGAGCTGAAATTATGAATCCCAGAAAGGTAACACTATCAGTGAGAAACACACACTTCTGAGGGTTTGCATACAACTGTTCTTTCCTCAAAATTTCGCAAACTTGCTTCAAGTGTTCCAAATGTTGGTCTACTGATTTGCTATAGATCAAAATATCATCGAAATAGACGACCACGAATTTTCCGAGAAACGGTCGAAGGACTTGGGTCATAATCCGCATGAAGGTGCTAGGGGCGTTGCTAAGACCAAATGGCATAACCATCCATTTGTACAATCCGTCTTTAGTTTTAAAAGCCGTCTTCCATTCATCCCCAGGGCGGATTCGAATTTGATGATATTCGCTTTTAAGGTCAACCTTTGAGAACAGCGTTGCCCCAGTCATCATGTCTAACATGTCGTCTAATCGAGGGATCGGGAAACGATATTTTACGGTAATCTTGTTGATAGCGCGGCTATCAACACACATCCTCCAGGAGTCGTCCTTCTTAGGAGTTAAGAGGGCAGTGACTGCACACGGGCTAAGGCTTTCTTTGATAAATCCGCGCTGCAGCAGCTCATCTACTTGCCTTTTTAGTTCCGTATGCTCTGTCGGGTTCATACGGTTGTGGGGAAGGTTAGGTAGGGAAGCTCCCGGCACTAAGTCAATCACGTGTTGGATATCTCTAAGGGGGGGAAGTTGGTCAGGTAAATCCTCCGGGAAGACATCAGCGAAAGCTTCTAAAAGTGGCTTAACCTCTTCGGGGACAGGCTCCCCCTGATCCTCATTAACTTCCCTAGCTACTAGGGCGTACATGGGTGATCCTTGGTTAAACTCCATATCTAGTTCTTTCGCCGTCACGAGGTGTAGGCCCTTATTGGTTTTAGGAGGAACAGCTTTAATTTCACCCTTGTCGGACTTAGGTTGGGAGGGAATCAATTTAATTTTCTTTCCATTGTGCTCAAACACGCAGGTGTTTGTCCTCCCATAAGTATGGACGTCGTTGTCAAACAACCAAGGGCGGCCTAGAATAATTTGGCCCACATTCATCGTCAAGACGTCACACCAATCTTCTCTTGGTATCCATTGAATTCGAGCGGGATAAGACTTCTATCTTTGATTTCCATAGAGGTGGAGTTAATCCAGGCCACTTTGTAAGGATTTGGGTGTGGTGTGGCTTTAAGGTTTAGTTTAGAAATCATTGCCGAGGAGACAGCGTTAATACAACTTCCACTATCGATAATGACCTTACAGTTTTTATCTCTGATCTTAGTAAAGGTGTGAAAAATGGAAGTCCTTCTCCAGTCATCACTCAGTTTCGGCTGGGACAAAGCACATCTAACGACTTGAAGGGTGATAGGTTCATCTTCAGTGAAAGAATCCTCGTCCTCATCAACGTGGTGAACTAAGTCAGTTTCAGGCTCCTCCTCGTCATCATCCACCTCTTCTATTATGGTGACCTTATAGGGACTGGAACATTGTGAAGCAATGTGTCCATACCCATGACACCTATAACATTTGGTTCCAGAATTCACTTTGGGAGGATCATGGTCGGTGGGTTTACTCTTAGAGTCCGGACGAGGTTGGGCTGTGCTAGCAGTGGGTCGACTACCTATCGCGTTCGTGGGTCGGTTCTGGGACTGGCTGGTGGAAGTTTAATATGGGTTTGGTCGAGCGTCAAACTGCCTAGTGTGGGAGTGGGTCTTGGACTCCTCTAGGTCAAGTACAAGGCTGCACGCTGCCTCTAAGGTGTCAATTCCTCTAGCAAAAAGTTCGGTTCTAAGGTCTTCCCTAAGGCCAGCTCTAAACATGGATAGGTTTTGGGTTGGGGTGGCGGACTCCTCGCCGTTGCAACGAATCAAGAAATCGTCGAAGGCAGAGATGTAGTCCTTAACAGGTTTGCTTCCTTGAGTCAGTCTATTCCACTTATCTAGGAGTTTAGGATAGTAGGAAGGTGGGAGGTATCTTCTCCTAAGCTCTTGCTTCATGGTTCTCCAATCGCTGATAGGGTGTTCACCGCGAGCTTCGCGCATGTTTTCTAAGTTGGTCAAGTACAGGTTGGCTCGACCAATGAGCTTCATCTCGGCGAACCTCACTTTCCTCGCCTCAGAGATGTTGTACCATTTGAAATAACTATCCATTGACTTCAGCCAATCTAGGAAAACTTGAGGGTCAATATTTCATTTGCTGGCCCAGGGAGACGGCACAAGGTGGAGGGGAGAGAACTCAGAAGAAATCTGAGAATTTCTTCCACGATCTCTTCGTCTCGAATTCCGTCTCTTCTTCTCCTTCACACTACAAGCAAGAATTAAATTGAGAACTCACGGAGAGATCTCTTTAGCCCTTTGAACTCACTAAGAGATCAAAGGGGAATGCACTCACAAAGAGAACAAAGGATAATATTTCATTTCATCAAAACTAAGAAAATACAATGCATATTGCCTCATATAAGGAGGCTAAAAATGAAAGAAAAGAAAAGACGTAAATGCCCTCGGGGCTACATAAGTCAAACAATGCCCTCAGGGGCAAACTCGGAAAAACTAAGAAAATACATGACATAAGTTATAAAACTCAAAAGTAGAGGCTCTGGATCGTAGCCGTCGATCTGCGCCGTCGGCGATGGTACACGTGTCGAAATCTGATGTCCCCATCAAGCTTGTTTATGTTCGTTTGATAAGGTAAATCCGCAAGCTTGAATACATTTGATAAATACTCGATATCTAAATAAACAAGCTTAAACAACTTGTTATTCAGCTCCTTTATGTGCACGAATAGTATCGTTTGGAGCTCGTGAACATGCTCATTAAGAAGCTCGATTATGTTTTATTTAATTAAAAATAAATATTATATCTTATTTGACTAAAAAGATAATTAAGTCTCACATTATTTAACTAATTTAAGAAAATATATTAAAAATTATTATTTTTAAACTTTTGCCCTTGCCCACCCCTCTCTCTCTCTATTTATTTCGTGTTTTCATTCTTTTGCTCTCCTCTCTCTCTCTCTCCTAAATTACTACCTCTCTCTCTCTCTCTCTCTCTCTCTCTCTCTCTCCCCTTCGTGGCATTAACAAATAAAAAAAAAACTATGGGGCTTTAGTCTGACACTGCCTGAACAAGAATGATTTTGCTCTATAAAAAAGAAACATGTGATGGCCATTTGCTGAATAGCTGGCAACTGGTGGCTTAGGCATGCTGATTAGCTTTATTTATGATTTCATTTTGTCTATTCGAGCCAAGCCACCAACTTGTCAACGTGCGTCTCGATGAGGCTTGTTGACGAGCTGCTCAATAAGCCTAACTAATCGAGCTCTAAATTGAACACGAACCGAGCTTGAACAGAGGTTTTTAAACAAGCTCGAGCTTGGACAAAGGCTATAAAAGCTCAATTTTTGTTGAGTCGAGCTCGAACAGGATGCTGCCAAATGAGCTTGAGCTTGAACATTCCGAAGCTCGACTCTACTCACTTTTGTAGCCCTACTGATTGTGATTTTGGTATATTGACATTGATGATTGTTTAACCTTCTTTGCCAAAAAAGGATTTAGGAATCTTTAGTAGATACACATTATTCAAAATTGATTGAGCCTAGGGGTGTAAACGAGTGATCGAGTCGAGTATTTGATCAAGCCTGGCTCGTTTAGTCCTTAATGAGCTCGAGCTTGAGCTCGAGATTGATGATTGTTTAGTGGGCTCCTTCGTTTAGAAAATATCAAGCTCGAGCTCAACTCGAAAGCCGAGCTCGTTTGAAAAGCTCGAGCTCGAGGAGCTCGTTTGAGAAGCACCAACGCATGTGATGGGTATTATTATATATATAATTAATATTATAAATAAATATATATAATTATATCGAGTAGCTTGATAAGCTTTCGAGTCGAGTTGAGCTTGAACTCGAACTCGTTAATCATTCGAGCTCGATTGTAGGCTAGCTCGAAGCTCATTAGCTCGGCTCGCGAGCTCAAAATTCGAGCCGGGTTGCTCACTTACATCCCTAAGCTGATCAAATCTAGTAAGAAATTAGGATTACAAGTTTTTAATTCTAGTATTACTTTATGTAATAATAGTGTGTGGTTTCCACTTTTTAGAGATTTGAGACATGATATTCTACACGAGACTCACTATATAGGTTATACATTCATCTAAGAAGCAACAAGATATACAAAGATTTTAATGGTATATTTTGTTGGCCTATATTGAAGAAGGAAACAACAAAGTTTATTTTGAAGTGTGAGGCCTGTCAGTTAGTGAAGGCAGTGCATTAACGATCGGGAAGTCTTTTACTGCTGTTACTTATTCTGGAGTTGAAATGGGAAGAGGTGATGATGAATTTTGCTATAGGTTGTCCCATATTGAGGCACGGGCATGATGTTACCTAGGTGGTTGTTGATTAACTGATGAAGTCTGCTCTTTTTATTTTGATATGACAAACTAATCCAGTAGATAGCTTAGCACAAATATATTATCAGATTGTATGATGTATCGAAGGTGATTATATTTGATCATGATGACATGTTTACTTCCAGATTATAGAGAGGTATTCAACAGGGACTAGGTATGAAGTTGCATTTCAATATAACTTTTCATCCATAGATAGATAGACAGTACAAAATGACTATTCATGCATTAGAGGATCTTCTAAGATTGTGTGTTCTGAATTTTGATAGTTATTGGGAGGATCATACTCCGCTGATAGAGTTTTCATATAATAACAGTTATTAGTCCAGTATAGGTATGACTCCTTACGAAGCTCTGTACGGTAATAAGTGCAGGACTCTTTTGACTTTGAAAGAGGTGGGAGATAAAGAGGTGATAGGGTTAGCCTTTGTGGATGACACTACAAAACTCTATATGATGAGAGAAAGGTTGAAGTATGTTACATGATAAACATAAGAAGTATTATGATTATAAACATAAGTTGGTTGAATTTCAGATTGGTGACTTCGTTTATTTCAAAGTCAGTCTTATGAAAGGTGTAAGAAGATTTAAGAGAATCAGCAAGCTAAGTATAAGGTACATTGAACCTTTTGAGATCATTGAGAGGATTGGTAGTTCTACTTATATGTTGTTATTACATAATCTTATATACATAGTGTGTTCCATGTGTCTTCTATGAGAATGTGGTTATTTGATTCTAGTAAAAGATTCTTTGATAAAGATGTTGAGGTTCATCCAAATTTTCACTATAGGGAACTAATAAGTGTAAATTGTATATTATTTTATTATGGTAAATATAATAAAAATATGTTATTGAGTTGTGTTTATACAGAAATTGTGAAGGAATATACTAAATTTACAAGTGTTGTGTAGCTTTACATTGCCGACAAAATTCTGCCGCAACGCCGTATTGATAAACACGAAAGTGTCGATTTTAAAGTAGTGGCACCGACCTTCTCTATTTGCAAACACCATGGCATCGTAGTCATCAGTGCAGCAGTGCAACACAGTGTCTTGCATAAGCGTCATATTATTGGGTGTCTTAGAAAAATTTATGTATAAGCAATACACTTTCTAATGTCGTGTTGCCAAAAAGCAGTTCTAAGAGTTTTAGAGTTCCATTTTTGCAGTGCCAAAGTAGAGAAGTTATGATGCAACCAGAAGTCCTCAAAACAAGTAGGAGACCCTTGGTGTAAAGGCCATTTTTCTCCCAGGATCGTCTGGGACGAAGTTGGATCGTCCCAGAACGATCGGTACATGTTGTGTTGGAATTGTGGAAACTGAGCAGTTCGTCTGGACGAAATCTGGATCGTCTGGACGAAAATTCTCCAGAGCCAAGTCGACAGGGACGTTAATTAATCTCGTCTGAACGAAAATTCTCCCGAGCCAGATCGTCCCGGGACGAAGTTGCTATCGTCCAGGACGATCAGTCTGGATATATATAGAAATGAGATATTTTTGGAAAAGAAAAGGACGCCATGAGAGAGAAAAACGAAGGAAAAAGATGAAAGTGATTTTTGGGCGACTCCGGTCCGTTTTCGTCCGTTGTTGTAGTTAAAGAAGTTAACCGACTCGAGGTAAGGCACATTCCGCCTTTCTCAATTTTCAGAAACAAAATTTTTGACGTGTTTTCTGTTCCGAAAATTGTTTCCGTTAGCGAAATTCGTGTGTTATTTTCTACTGCTTAAGGTTTTACCGCGTAACTTTTGGTATGTCTTTGAGATGTTAATGATGCACGTTTTGAGTATTTTCTGGAAGATTTTTAACGGATATTTTGGAATCTGCGGTGTTTTAAGCAAACTGCAAATTATCAGGATGTTGAAAAATGTTTTGTCAGTACAATGAAAGTCTTACAATGTTGTTGTGAATGTTTTGTGGTAATTTGGTAAATTTCTGAATATGTGAGTTTTGTGTAAATTCCGTATATTGTCGTTATGCCGCTGAATTTTCGTACGATTTCTGAAATTTCTGAAATAAGATGATTTGAATATTTGATGTGTATGTGCTATGAAAAAGGGAGTTATAAGGGGCCAGAATCCGTCGAGATTCTGTAAGTGTCAGGGAATGGAGTTATAAGGGGCCAGAATCCGTCGAGATTCTGTAAGTGTCGGGGAAGGGAGACATAAGGTGCCAGAATCCGTCGAGATTCTGTAAGGGTCTGGGGAATATGAAATCTGATATGTGATATGTTATCTGAAATATGATGTTTGATATCTGAGATCTGTTATGTGACTTATTTGATCTGTTTTATGAAGCATCCGATATATGTACGATTCTGGTTATTCTGTACGATTCTGTCTGCTTTGTGATTTGAAAGCTTTATGATATTTGTTCTGAACGCCGATTTGACATGACTTCAGTTTTCTGTATTTGTTGTGGCTTTATGATTGAATAAGCATCCGTTCTATGATTTTCGTACGGCTATTTCTGATGTGAGTTTTCTGACGATTTGGATTGGTGATTGATGTCTTGCTGAGCTGTTAGCTCATCCTTGTTTTCTACGTGGTTTTCAGGTTCTGGGAAAGGGAAGGAAGTCGTGGATTAGCTGTCCAGAGTCTGATCTGTGATTAGGTATTTTGTACTTTTGATTTTTGTTACAGTCATGGCTTATCTGTTATGTTCTGTTCTTTCTGTCTGTAAGCCATGCACTGTATCTGTATATGATTATTTTGGTGAAAGAAAAGATAGATGAACTGCGCGGTATTTGGATGTTTATAGTAGCTCTGTGTTTTTCTGTCTGTGTTATATTTGGAAGAAAGTTCTGAAGCAAATTCCAAAGCCAGATCCTGGATTTTAATTGGCTCCGTCGCGGCCCAATGCGAGCGGGATCCGTCCCGGTCGGGTTGGGTCGTGACACTTGGTCACAAAAAAGAAACAAAATAAAAACTAAACTAAGTCTCCACAACAAATTGGAGACCACAACATATACTAAATACTTCTTTTGTCTCATAAAAACATAACGTACCACTTTAAATAGAAAGACACAACATAACTTTTGTAAAACAAAACATTAATTTGATAACTTGAAATAAAAGGACAAACAACACTTTATAAAAACTTTTAAATATAACATGACATTACAAACTTATATAATAAAACACATGAAGTTGCTTGTCAATTCATTGAGAAGAAAGATACAAGTGGCGTCGAACTTGCGGAGAGAAGAAATAGGTAAGAAGCCGAGACGAAGGAGGACAAGATCGCAAGCTTTCCCAAGAAGGAAGAAGAAGAATGGAACAAGCTCGCAAGCTTTTCCAAAGAAGAAAAACCCTCAGGTTTTTGCTTTCCAAAAATTCATCATAAGCTCTCTTTTTCTATTACAAAACATCATATATTTATAAGGGAAATGGGGCAACCAAACAACCCAAAATATCGCCATTTAAACCAATAAAAATAAGTGAAAATGGAAGGCCAAGGGGCTGTCCAGAAACAACGCCTAAAGAACCACACAAGAAACCGGAAAGACAGCCACAGGAAGACAGGAATGGGCAGCTCAGAGGACTTGAACATGCATCCACAAGGGGGGGGGGGGGGGGAACGGTCACCACAGGGAATCGGGTCAGGCAACCAAGGGGGAAGGAATGGGCTTCACAGGAGAACCGGGACATTCAGCCAAAGGGAACGGAACAGGCAGCCAAAGGAGGAAGGAATCATCCACGAGGAGGGGAGCCAAGTGGGGAAACCAAAGGGCCAATAGAGAGGGGGGAATGAACCTAATTAATCTCTAATTTATGAACTTAAAAGGCACTCTACTAGACATTAATGAGCTGATTTTAGTAGAGGTCATAGCAGCTTACTAAAAATACAAGGAAAAATGATTTGACGCCCCCCCTGGCTACATTAAGTTATAACTATTAAGATCCACGCCAAGTTAGCAAATAAATGCACTGATTCAGACGGTTATTGTGCCACATAATTCAACATCGCAGTGGAACCAACACTCCAGCATCGAGACATTAGTTCACTTTTGACCATCGTGGCGCCAACGTATCTAGCATTGTAAAGCCCAAACAAGATATTGTACTTATTATAAATAGAAGTCAATTCTTTTCTGTATTGAGTCCAGTTCACAGAGTATAATTTTAGTGTATTTGCTCAGTTCCCCCTTAGAATAAAATCTAAGGAAGGCTAGAGAAGTATAAGATATAATCTTTTAGAGTGACTAGTATGTGTTTTTCTAAGCAACTCTATAAGTGGAGGAAGGAGTATAGAGAAGATACTTAGATCCATCTTGATGGTGAACTTATTACTACTCTTGTATTTTGTTCTTCTATGAATATAGTAAATATATAATTTTGCTTGTTATTTATTTCATGCATGGTTAGATCTTCTATTTTGGGTTAATGATGTAAAAAATATAATGATTACTAATGTAAACTCTTATTCTTGAATAATTATAGTGGTGTTTTCTATCTCTCATTCTTTATTTAATATATGCTAAGGTCATATGTGTAATTAAAACCCAGTGTGATGGATAGCCTCAACGAAGGAATGCAAGAATAAATAGGAATATTGAAATGGAATGTTGGTATGCCTAGACATAGGATATTGAATATTCTAGGTTTTATGGAGATAGTAAAACTGTAGGAAGACAAACAATCTTTCTTTTCACATCTACAGTTTAATAAAGATCTAGGGATGCATATCTTTTGATCCATATATATAATTAAGAGGTTTATTAAAAAATTATATTATTTTACATACATCAGACTAAAATATTTTTATCAAAATTATATTAACTTTTTTTACTTATTTTCATTGTGGTTGGAACTCAAAAACCTAATTTTATTTTTAGTAGGCCAAATTGTTACATTCGGAGTAAGCAGTAGTAGTTTTGATTGCAATATAGTAAACCACTTCCTCATGGGTTCTACATTCTGCTCAATTACTTTATTACTTGATTTAGCATGTATACTTGCATAAATTAGTGTGTTATTTTTAAATTGCATATTAAAAAAAAAACTTTAGCATATTTAAAATTTGGTGAATTTCATATTAGCTCCCAATTATCTTATTATCATATGCCCCTATCAAGTTTTTAGCGCTATTGTTGGGGTGGTTTTGTGTGGTTTTATCCTTATTATAATTTACTATATTATTTAAACACATGCATATTTAGACCTACTTGTATCCCGTATTTTTATTTTGTTTGTTAAAAATATTGAGAAAATCAAAAACATTTTTTTTCTTTGCTATTTGGTTTCTATTTTTAATTATTGTATCTTATTGTATGCTTGGTAAATTTAATATGAAGCTTTTATTATTTGATCCATAAATATAAAGGAACTTGCAAAATTTAAAAGAAAAAAAGGCCTTGTCAGGCGTAGTTCAAGATCAAGATTATGCTAGACCTCTTAGAGAGTATGATAACCAGGTAGTAGAAGGAATTCATCAAAGTATTAATAAACTTATTATCCATGCTAATAATTTTGAGTTAAAACGTATTAATAAACTTATTATCCATGCTAATAATTTTGAGTTAAAACCAGTTATTATTCAAATGGTTCAAAATTTTCAATTTGGAGGAACTCCTGTTGAAGATCCTAACTTACATTTAGCTATTTTCTAAAAAAATTGTGCAATTTTTAAGTACAATAATGTTAGTAATGATGTTATTAAACTTAAATTGTTACCATTTTTTTTCTAAGAAATAAGGCTAAAATATGGTTAAACTATATACCCTCGGGCTCTATAACCAATTGAAATGAGTTGACACCTAAATTTCTAGCAAAATATTTTTAACCTTCAAAAATTTCTAAGCATAGAAATAACATCTCTTCTTTTGCCCAATTTGAAGGAGAATCCTTTTATAAAAGTTGGGAGAGATTTAAGGCAATGCTTACGAAATATCCTCATTATGTTTTATCTAATTGGTTGGTTATTCAAACATTTTGTAATGTATTAGTAGGGTCTCTTAAATCAATCATAGATGTTGTAGCTGTAAGAACATTAATATCTAAGTCATTTGAGGATGCGTCTGAATTGATTGAGGAAATAACTACTAATAATTTTTAGTGGTCTGCTAATAGGATTAATCTGATGCTTTATCAAATCTTAGTACTCATGTAGCTGCTATTTCAAATAAATTAGATACTTTTGGAGTTACTATAAGATCAGGCTCATTAATATAATTGAAAGAGATTCATTTAAATTCTGATAAGGATATTAGTTTTATAGGGATTGGAAATGTGAATTTAATTGGAATACAAATAATCCCTATTTGATTACATATAATTTAGGTTGGAGAAACAACCATAATTTTAATTGGTCAAATAATATTTGGGAAAATAATCAATGGAATTCAGGTCAATCTAATCAAAGAGGAAATTGAAATAATCCTCACCAACCTGTTGTGAATCCTAGACCTTTTTACCCTCCATAATTTATTCAAAATAATCAATAAAGAAATAGAAATTCAACTTTGGAAGAGGTAGTGATTCAATTGAGAAGTCAATTCTAAAGTCAAGTTTTTCAATTAAAATTTTGGAAACTCAATTAGAACAACATACAATTTCTTTCAGTAGCACCCTTCCAAGTAATATTGAAATTAACCACAAATATAAAGATAAAGGGTCCAATGAAAACCACTTGAGGATTGGTGGTGATATACCCCAACCAAATTGATAAATATAGGAAAATCTGGCTAAAGATGATAAACTTAGCATTATTTGGGAGGTAACCCATCTTTGTGTTTATCTGTTCTTGTAATTTGTTATAGTTTAGTGTTTTAGATATCATGTCTTGTTGTTATTAATGTTTTGCATTATTTGTATGTTTATATTTAATTTTGATCAAAGTTATGATTATAATCTCAAGAAAATTTAGGTGCTGAAATCTGAACTAGCGCCGCAGTGCTAGGTATTGAAGCGCCTCAGGCTTATCATGGTAAGTGTTGTGGCATTCAAAACTGGCACCTTAGCGCTTAACTCTCGGGAAAAATATTTATTGAACATCGCAGTGCAACACTTACCTAGATAGCACCTTGACACTATAGCTTCAAGATTTGCGGCGTCAAGTCTGAAAAAACAAAAGGTAGCTCTGCTAGTTCAAAATGTAACTATACCATCCTAACTTTACCATTATGAAACTTTGGCGAGCGCCTCCACACTATTTCCAACACCGTGATGTTAGGTCAAAATCATTATTGTTTCAAATATAGCTTTGCGGCGTTAGTCTTTTTTAAATGCTGCAATGATTATACGCTTCAAAACTGTCGCGGATACCCATGCTTAAAGCGACGTTGCGTTTTCCAAAGTCAAGCACCATTGTGCCATGTGTCCTGCCCTGTTGCAGCGTCTGTCAGTTTGACCCATTTATATTTTTGTGTATTTTTAGTGCTGCTTTGCTGATCCCCGCAACACCATAATGTAGTTTATAAATAGAAACCATGGTTTTCATTATTTTTTCTATTTCATCTCTGACTCTCTTGCTCTTAAGTTCTAGTAGCCTCATTCTTCTTATTGCAATGGTCCCCAAAATATCCGATAAGAATCAATCCCCTGCATCTTATGATAAGTATAAATTCATTTCTCCTGAGGATGACAGAAGGTTTATCGAGTTTGTTCTATCCAAACAACTTATCCCTGACCGTAGTCTTCCTGTCATGCGAACTATTATAAGCCGTGGATTGGAGCAATTCTGTGAAGAGTCTTATGCTGCAATAGTGAATGTTGTGAGGGAGTTTTTTTGCAAATGTGAAGTAGTATATTAAAAAAGTGTTATATGAGAGGTAAGTCAGTACCCCTTTAATTCTACTGTCACTAATTGCCTGTATAATTAAAGGATTTTGAGTATAATAAGTATACTATTGTTTTGGGACTCCTATAGATACTGATGAAATTTTGAGTGTTGTGTGGTTCTAATAGTGGAGCCACTTGGAAGAGAAGGGAGAATAAAATCTTTAATTTCGAATCTTCTATTCTTACTCAAACATCTAAAGTTTAGCACTATTTTATTTATGCCCTCTTTTTACCTAGCAGGAACGTTAGTGAAGTCACCCAGGAGGGTGCTATGTTGAACTATACCATTCAAGTTGGGTGCTCTATTGATGTAGGAAAATTAATTTATTCATCTGTAACCTATATCAATAGATTGCTATTTATATAAATTTGGCACACCCCTCACCTGCTTATTTTTTATTTGTTAATGTTGGTATTAGGGGAGATCAAACTGAGGAGTAGTATTTACCTATTTTTGCTTTGATGAAAAGAAAATTTTAAGTTTTAAGCAAGCAGAGGGAGGTGATGATAAGGGAGTGAATAATATGTAATGACTATATATATATATTGTTCATAGCCTGGTGCCGCAACACTTACCAGATGTTCTGAAACGACTAGTAGTAGGAGTCCTGCGACACTTAAGACTTTAGGTGAGCATGTTGGTGATTTAGAGCTTAATGGATGGAGTTATTCATTTTTATGAGGACTCTAAGGACTAGCAGTTTGAAATGAAAATGAGGATGGCCCACACTATAGATCAGTAGGAGAAGAATAATTGATATATATATATATATATATATATATATATATATATATATATATATATATATATATATATATATATATATATATATATTATTTTACTGAAGCTCATGTAGGGATGTTCACGAGCAACTCATTTATGGAGCACCAAGACCAGCTTCAGTTTTCTTTTGCACCTATTTATGCACCCTTTGTTTGGCAGCCTCGAGGGGAAGGCCATGCTGAAGACGATGATGAGGAAGAATCGGACTCTAATGGTCAAAAGTTTTTTGCATTTCTTGCCTTGTGAGAGAGAATGTGTGTTAAAAAGTTATTATTTTGTTACTTTATGTTGCAATATATTTTTCTTTATTTATTTTTTCATTTCTTTGCCTTAGGAGAGAGCCCAGTTGTGGTGACATCTGTTAGAGTATATTGATGTATTTCTCTATTAGTATTGGTGATGGCCGTGAGGGCCAATATAATTTATGTTGGGAATGGAGCCTTAATCCAGAAGTCAATCTTATATTTTTATAGATAATGGATAAATTCAAATTTAAATAATAATAAAAAGGATAGATTGGGATAAATGTTATAACTTTTTTTCAAATATAAATTATAACTTATTCAATCCAAATTGCTTCTAAATAGAGATGTTTTATCCTTTATTTCAACAATTTTAAATTATAAAATTTTACTTTGACTATTAAGGTAATCAGGCAGTAAATGAAAGAGGTTCTTGAGGACAAGCAAGAATTTAAGCTAGGGGGCATTTGATAAGTATAAATTGTGTATTATTTTTGTTATGTTAAATACAATAAAAATGTGTTATTTTACTTGTATTTGTACAAGAATTGTGTAATTAAGTACTTTTTTAGTGTATTTGCTTAGTGCCCCCTTAGTAAAATTTAATGGAGTCTAGGTAAGTATAAGATACAATCTGAATAACAATTACAGAGAAAGCTATTACTTTTATTTTTATATTTTTTTAATCTGCAATGCTTATCTTGCCTCGTGATATTTATCGAGTTACTTTTATACTTCTAGTGCTTAAAAAATTAATTTATCATAAATTCCTTTACTTAACTTGAATAGTGGAAGATTGTATTAAGAGGGAGCAACACCTCATTTTGTTCTATTATTTCTTATAATTTTATTGCCTTTAAACTATAAGTTGAAATGTTATTGATGGGGACATCGGAGCTTGGAAAGTTTATTAGAGACGTGGCCGTCGATCTACGACCAAGATTGAGTCGATGTATTTTTGAGTCGTATTATGTTTTTTATGTTGTATTTGTTTGGTTATTTTATGTTGTATTTTTTTTGTTATTTTTGAGTTGTACTATGTATTAGTCGTACCCCTGGAGCCTCCCTCCCTAACTTGCCACACTATCGTATGAACCATACGGAACATGCTAAACTTAAGAAGCATGTAGATGAGTTACTGTAGCGAGGTTTCATTAAGGAGAGTCTTAGTCCCTGCGCGGTGCCAGCCCTTCTTACTCCTAAGAAGGATGGATCTTGGCGAATGTGTGTGGATAGTTGTGCTATCAACAAAATCACCGTCAAATATTGTTTCCCTATTCCGAGGCTAGACAATATGCTTGATATGATGACTGACGTCACTCTATTCTACAAGATCGATCTCAAAAGTGGATACCACCAAATCAGGATCCGACCCGGAGATGAGTGGAAAACTGCCTTCAAGACCAAGGATGGTCTCTACGAGTGGTTAGTCATGCCTTTCAGGTTAAGTAACGCCCTGAGTACTTTCATGAGGATCATGGCACAAGTGTTGCGCCCTTTTATGGGAAAGTTTGTCGTCGTCTACTTTGACGACATTTTTATTTATAGTCAGTCGGTGAGTCAGCACTTGGATCACTTAAGGAAAGTTTGTGAGGTCTTAAGGAAGGAACAACTTTATGCCAATCCTAAGAAATGTACTTTCCTTGTAGATCGTGTTATCTTTTTGGGCTTTATTGTGTCAGCCCAGGGGGTCTCTGTAGATCCCGAGAAGGTGAGGGCCATTGTAGAATGACATGTTCCTCAAAACATCCGAAGAGTCGGCAACTTCCACGGATTAGCCACGTACTATAGGAGATTTATCCAACATTTCAGCACCATTGTATCTCCTATCACCTGTCGTCTGAAGAATGGTGATTTCCACTAGACCCTGGCTGCTACCAGAGCTTTTGATGAGATTAAGAAAAGAATGGTGGAAGGCCCAATGTTGAGACTTCCTGATTTCTCCAAAGTCTTCAAAGTGACCTGCGACGCTTCGGGAGTCGGAATTGGAGAAGTTCTATCTCAGGAAGGTCACCCGGTAGCTTCCTTCAGTGAAAAGCTAAATGATATTCGGCAACGATATTCCACGCATTACAAAGAGTTTTACGCAGTGATCCAATCTCTTTGTTATTGGCGACACTACTTGCTCCCGTAAGAGTTTGTCATTTTCTTGGATCAGAAGGCTCTACGTTTTATCCATGGTTTAAAATTGCGCAATATGAGGCTCGCCTTGAGGCCCGCCTTTGGGCAATTCCAATAAAAAACGCCTCGATGCTTATGCATAGAGTTTTTTTTATGAGGCTTGCGCCTCAACTTGGTTGAGGCCCGTCTCTCCTCACTGGCATGAGGCTTACGCCTCACTCTATATATATTAAAACTTACATAAATCTTGAAGTAAATGCCCGACATTATACTCTATAGGAGAAGAGGAAGGGGAGAGAGCAGTTCACCATAATGATGATTCAAATGAAGAACCCCTTAGTGATGACAGTGCTGATGACTTATGAGTTATTATGTGATATTTTATTGCTATTTATTTTTGAAAATTGGAATATATGCTAATGAAAAGAATATTGGGATTTGGGAAAGATAGAATTTTGAGTTGAACTATATTTCATGTTGTCTTATTATTGAGATATTTTGAGTTAACTTCATATCTTATACTTTTTTATGTTTTGTATTATTCACTCATTAGTATATAAAAATTTATCATTTAATGTGTACGCAATCTTTTGATTTTGAGGCTTACGCCTCAAAACGCCTTGAGGCTTACTCCTCGCCTCACGAATGAAAAACGCCTCAATACCCGAATACGCAATTTTAAACATTCGTTTTATCAACTCTCAAAGATGTTGAATGCATGTCACGATCGATGGGTAGAATTCTGTCAGGAGTACACTTATACCTTAAACATAAGGCGGGAGTTGAGAATAAAGCTGCTGATGCTCTCAGTCGTCGTATGATGACTACTACTGAGATGAGAGCCGAAGTCGTGGGTTTTGACCCAATAAAGAGGGACTATTTGGAATGCCCCGACTTCAAGGAGACTTACTCTCTCCTGTCCACGGGCAGCACACACCTTGTGAACGATTTCCTTATGGAGGATGGTCATCTCTTCAAAGCTCAAAAGCTTTGCATCCCTAGCACCTCCCTGGGAATTTCTTGTTCAGGAACTCCACGTCGGCGGCCTCGCTGGGCACTTTGGTCGAGATAAGACGATAGAAGCCGTGGAGTATCATTTTTATTGGCCCAATCTAAAGAGGGATGTCGGTAGGATGGAGCTAGCCAAACACCGCAAGCAAAACACTGGTCTTTACACCCCTCCCCTCTGCCTGTCCCCAGTTGTCCGTGGCAGGACGTTAGCATGAACTTTATCTTAGGTCTGCGGTCTGCCCAAGATTATCCGTATGAATGACGCCATATGTGTTGTAGTAGATCAATTCTCCAAAATGGTCCATTTCCTACCTTGCTCCAAAACATCTAATGCCTCCCACATTGCTAAACTCTATTTCAACGAGGTCGTCCGCTTACATGGGTTACCCAAGACCATTGTATCGGACAGGGATGTTAAATTCACCTGCTATTTTTGGAAAACCCTTTGGATGAAATTGGGCACTAAATTGCAATTCTCCACAGCCTTTCATCCACAAACTGATGGTCAAATTGAGGTAGTCAATAGGAGCTTAGGCAATATGTTACGATCCCTGGTAGGCGAGCATATTAAGGATTGGGATTCCATTCTCCCCACAGTTGAGTTTGCCTATAATAATTATTTGAACCGAACCACTGGCCTAAGTCCTGAAATTGTTTATGTGTTCAAACCTAGACAACCACTAGACCTCATACCCATGTGCTATAGGTATGAGATTTCTGAGTCTGCATCATCATTTGCATCACATATGCATGAACTTCATAAAGAAATTGCACGACAAATTGAAAAGAGCAATAATGATTATAAATTGTATGCCAATCTTAAACGAAAATTTAAAACTTTTGAGGTTGGTGAGTCCATGATGGTGCAAATTCGTCTGGAATGGTTCCCGCAGGGAACAATTAAGAAGTTGCATGCTAAAAGTACTGGACCATTCAAGATAATTAAGAAAATCAATGATTATGCTTATGTAGTAGATCTGCCTGCAGAATTCAACATCAATCCCTCTAACATAAAAGATCTAGTTGCATATGAAGGTCCTGATTTCAACCCATCAAATCCACTCATACAACAGCCTTGTGTGACCCTACCATGTGGGAGCCCAAACCTATCTCCACTCCCAAACATTCCCAAATCACCCATGGCAAAGAAGGTTGACACGATTCTGAGTGATGAGATCATCTCCACAAGGGAATGTGGATGATGGAGGTACTTGATCAGGTGGAGAGGCAAGGCTGAGTCAGAGGATACGTGGTTGGATCGCGAGGAGATGCAGCAGATTGACCCCGACGTATTAGAAATTTATGAGAGCACCCGGGACGCTTACTCGATGGAGTCGAGCTTCTTCCCACACCGGGAAAATGATGGGGACATTGGAGCTTAGAAAGTCTATCAGAGACGTAGACGTCAATCTACGGCCACGATTGAGTCGATGTATTTCTGAGTCATATTATGTATTTTATAATGTATTTGTTTTGTTATTTTATGTTGTATTTGTTTTGATATTTTTTCCCCTTTTATCCCTTACTTAAGGAAGGTTATTTATAAGCCCAAAGGGCATGTTCGTCTTTTATTTTCGAGTCCTTTGTATGAGACTATATATAGTCCTTATGTTCTCTTTTCATGTTTAATGAATGAAATGATAAAAATTTTTCATTGCTTGAGTTCTTTGTAAGATCTTGAGAGTGCTTGGGAGAGAAACCACTAGGAGAGGGAAATCAGATCACCCACCTACCTTGGAGACGGCTGGGTTCGTGGTTCTTCTTCACTATCTCTTCGTCCTCTTTCCTTAATCCCCTAGCCGCTGGCCCAAGGTCTTCTCGAGTCCCTAAGTCGGTGGCCACCTAAATCCCCACACCACCGGCCGCCTAGATCCAACCCCACCCCATCCACGGCCAAGCTCCACCGCCGACCCATCCCCTTGGCTTCCCCCATCTCCACTTGCCACCAAGTCTTTCCTAAATTAGATTTCATAATTTTGGTAACTCTATTAATGATCAAATTCAAATCAATTTGAATTTGAAATAGTTACCTAATTTATAAATCCTATTTTAAGAAACTTATGTAATCATATCCTATTTAAATTTTGAATTAAGATAGGATGAGATCTTTCTTTCCAAACTTAATTTAGTAATTTAAGCATTGAATGCCTCATTAAACCCCTCCGTCCCTCTATAGCCGTCGGCTCCCTATGGCTTTGAATTAGGAATTATTTCCTAAAAGGCCACCTCCCCTCCTGGAAACAATTCAAACTCCCTCCCCTCTTTGGCCAAAATCCCCCATATCCCTACCTATTTAATTTCCTTCCAAAGATCATCTCTCCTCTTTGGAATTAAATTAAATCCCCTCCCCCCCCCCCCCACCCTCTATTGCCGCCACCCCTCTCTCTTTCCCCCTTTCTTAATTTCTCCCAATCAAGGGATTAATTAGGGAATTGCTTGAATCACTTTCCTTCTCCAAAATCTGAACCGAAATTTAATTCCCCCTCCCTCCTTCCTTGGCCGGCCATCCCCTCCTCTCCCCTTCAATTTTTTTTGAGAGAAACTTCTCTCTCTAGTGGAGCTTCAAGGGATCGACATTGATCTTTGTCTACGCATCATTCTTTCAAAGCCAATGAATGGCCGATCCGGAGCTTGACGATGGATTCACTTACGATGAACAAGGCAACGTCAACATCCTCTGCTCCACCTTCTTTGATTTCAACCCGGAAGTTGATTTTTCCATTAAAGAGTACGTGGACCGCATCATCTTCACGCTTTCAGAGGCAATTGACGAGCAACTTGCCAACGTCCAGTGGCAAATCATTTTTGAACCATCCCAAGGGTGAACTTCTTCCCCTTTTCATTTAATTTCCTAATCCATTAATCTTGTAGGTGGTGATCAAGTCACAAGGAGCCGTTCTTCGCCTTCTGCCTCTACTTAGTAAACGTAGGATTGAGTGCATTTTCTATGTTGCTATCTTATTGTTAGATTAGAGATTTTATTGAAAACAACTTAGCATGTTGTTGAGATTCTAAGTTATTTTGATAATTCAAGTGTTTGGCATGTGATTTGGCCTAAGCGTAGCTACCCCTCTTACGTTTTATTTTATCGTTTTGATTGCTAATAGTCTTAATCGTAATTGTTCTTATCAAAATCGTGCAAGTTCTTAACGCATACATTCAAAAGTATTGTAGCCCTACACCAGTTATACTTTATTTGCTTCAATGTATCCTGGATTTCACTTCTTTTGTGTAGAAATAGAATTATTTGTTTTTCTTCTAAACGCAAAAATGACATATGCAAAGCTTCGTGCAAATTCAGGAATTACCTGAAATTACAATTCAATTAATCTATTGCATTAGTTTGATGATTACATACTACTCGTCAATGACTTTATGTTTCATTTAAAAAGTACAACTCATTCGTATATGTTTCATAACCCATGAACTGTGTCAGAATTAATTTATTGAAGAAGTTGCATTCATGCCCAATGATTGAAAAAGTTAGGAAGGAATTTTTACCTATTTTTTATGGTTTTTTTCGAGCTATGTCATGCTTTCAAGGATTGCTTTTACTCCAGTTGCTGCTTCACAATTTTTTAATATATCATATCACCTCTCCTGGACATGAGGTTATTTATTTCGTTTTACCTCCTCAATTAAGTTTGCATTCCCATGTTCGTAATTGTTTGTTTTGCCCTAATTGGAACAACCTGCTCACATGATTTTCCCCACCTTCCTCAAGAGTTTCTATAGTTTGGAGGTGTTCCTATTTCTATACACCTGCCAGTGCCTTCTGTTTTTGAGTTGCCAAACCAAGTTACATACTTTCTTAATTTATTTGGCTAATATTCTTTAATACTTGGATAATATTTCTTGTTTTGAAACTTATAATACTTCCATAATCATAAAGAGTGAAGATGATTCAACATTTTCTGAATCATTTGTTTATTAAAAACTTCTCCTTTCATCTTGGTTAGCAACTATGATGTGCTTGGCTGTCACTGTTGGTGCTTACATCCTTACTTTTTTGTATGTCTTCTCATTAATATATAATTTTTAATGGCACTTTAATAAATTTATTTTTTAACGGTTAACTCTTCAAGACCGAGTTATTGGTCTGATGCTTGTATCACCATTATGTAAAGCTCCCTCAATATTTCAATATTGCTATTATAAGTGTAATATAATATATATAATGCCTTCCTATTCATAAATAATCTAATTGATATTGATTTGGTTAGTTCTTAGTTCTTTATTTATAAATATGTAAAAGAATCTTAGAGTGAAAGAAAAGTTCTTTGTTTATGATGATCAATGTTGTTTGAATGATTCTCCTTTAATATAAGACTTATTTTCATACTAATCTTTTACAATCGCTTTCTAGTATTTCAGATTTTGCAATATTTATGAATTGCATTTGGTTTCATTCTCCAAATTGGTAGTATAATATGAGTTGGGTAGTATGGTTACTAATGCATATGGTTGCTCTAATGGTTATGTTCCAAATTTTTTATTTCATTTCAACTAGTATTATTCATTGCATATTATATAACAATCTTCAAATTCTTTTTTTAATGAATTATATGTGATTTTATCCATGCATTCGGGATAAGCGTGCAAGTTAATATTACAGATTTTTTTCTTGTCATTTATTTACCTTTTTCTTTTCTAAATATATTTATTATGTGGTAAAATTCATCATCATTGTCATCATTGTCACGATATATGAGAGCTTTTATTCATGTTTTTTATGAATATTTCTATTTACATTTTTTAGTAATTTTTCTTAACTTAATCTCATGGTTCTTTCTTTTTCCTATTAAGTGTTTAAGTTCGCCATTTTATTATTATTGCCACTTCAATAGCTTAATCATGTTTATTTTCTGCTTTGTTCTTAAATATAAAGTTAACATGTTAGATGCTTTATTTTTGATGAATTTTATAACCTGAAAGTTCTAATGCCGGCTTTACAAACAAATTAAATAAAGGGTTGTTGACCTCACTTTTGGTGAGGTCGATCTTCCCCTAGGATTCTCCTAAAATTTAGGGCCCTTTACCGTAGTGTAGAAGTCACCTCTAGGAGTACCTTTAGGTGGACGCCGAATGACATAGCGTCGACTCAAACTCATTCGGCTTAAGTTAACACACTTTAAATTAATTAAAATTAAATCAACACCAAGAAACCAAACCGAACCCAATCCGACGTCAATAACTTCGATTGATGCTGGCTAGCTCGTTTCGAATTTAATTTGAATTAAATTAGTGTTACTTAAAACAAATATTTAAATTAAAAAATAAAGTTGACACTAATTGAACTTTTAACCAAATTCACTTTCAAATTTGATATTGAATTAATTTCAATCAGCTTCTATTTATTTAATTAAGTGTATTTTAAATATAAAATAAAATAAGTTTGATCAAAATCATGCTAAATTGAGTTATGTGGAGCCGATTCAACTCGATATTGAGTCAAGGCTATCTCTCAATACCATCGTCGACCAATTAAATTGAATTGAATCGAACCCGAATTAATTAAAACTAAGCTAACTTTAATTAAATACATTCCATCGACATCATCAAATCATTTTTGAGTTAAATTAACTGGATTTGAGTTTAATTTAACTAACCCAATCTAACCTTCCCTGGCTAGATCTAAATCGAATCATTGCAAAATCATTATATTTCAAACAAATTTAAGTTAACTGAATTTTAAATAAATTTGTTTAAACTTTTGATTATATATCTCAAATCAGCCATTTAAGTGCTTGTAATATCCTATACGTTAATCTTAACCCTTAGATAAAGAGGTATAAGATTGTCTTTATCCCCTAAAGGCATTAGAGCATAAAGGAGGCCAGTTCCAAACATCTTCCCCATTCGGACATGATTGCGTTCGTGAGAGAGGAGGGAATGATGGCGTGCGTGTGTCTTCCTCATTCGGCCAAACCCCGTGAGAGAAAGAGGAGGTGGCGATGACGTGTGATTTATGTTTAATAAGGTCTTTCTTCTGCACGTAAGGGTATACCCGACCTCTGCTCATAGGTTATCTTCCGCTCATCCTAATTTTTTTTTTTTTTTTTTTTTGGGACTTTTCTTTCGTGTGTTGATCTTGGCATACAAGAGAGGCTATGAGAGGGAGCGGAGAGGGTTAAGAGATTAAGTAGAACTGAGAGGGCTAAGGGCTGTAAATTCTCTTACCTTAAACCAAATCATTGCATTTTCTATTTCCCAAATGGAACGGTTGCTGATTTTCCTTTTTTTTCAAACTGCATGACTACACAACTTCTTATTTTATAAAGCTAAATGGCTGCATATATATTCCTTATCTTGCACTCATGTCCTTATGAAATTATTGGATGTCCCCTAAAGGTGGGAGTTGGTTAGATAAATCTTTTGGGAAAACGTCAGCAAAGATTTCGAGGGGTTTAACCTCTTATTGAACAGGTTCTTCCAGATCCGTACTTACTTTCCGAGCTACTAAGCCGTATAGAGGTGAACCTAATCCTAATTTAGCGTCCAGGTCTTTGGCGGTCAAGAGATTTAGACTGATGCTGGGTTTAAGGGGGGTAGGTTCACTTCCTCTTTTGTGGGCTTAGGTTGGGAGGGCAAAAGCTTAATTTTCATACCATCGTGCTCAAACACGCAGGTGTTTGATCTCCTGTAGATATGAACGTCGTTGTCGAAAAGCCAAGGACGGCCAAGGATGATCTGACTAATGTCCATGGTTAAACCATCACCATATCCTTTCCTTGTATCCCATAAGTTCAATGGCGATAAGGCTCCTCTTCTTCACTTCAAAGGCGGTCAAGTTGATCCAAGCGATCTTGTAGGGGTTCGGGTGCAGAGTTGTTTTTAGGTGTAGCTTAGTGATCATAGCATATGAGATAGTATTAATACAACTTCCACTGTCGATGATCACCTTACAGTTCTTGTCATTGATCCTGGTGAAAGTATGGAAGATGGAAGTTCTATGCCAATCATCACTTAGTTTAGGTTCCGATAAAAAAGCACATCAAACAACTTGTAGGTCTAGGTGATCCATCTTCTGTAGGTAGTGTATTACGGCAGTGTCTTCCTCCCATAATAAGTCTTCTTCATCATCAATGTGATGAACTAGTTCGATGTCCGATGCATCCTCCTCATCAATGACTTCCTCTATCATGGTTACCTTATATGGGCTTGAACATTGAGAAGTGGTGTGTCCATACCCATGACATCTGAAACATTTTGTTCCCACGAAGGTTTTGGGTGTCTCACATTCAAGGGTTTTGTTTTTAAAGTCAGAATTGGGTGGGAATTATCCAGCAGTGGGTCCGCCAGTCGTGGGACCAGGTGATTTGTTTTGGGTTTGGTTGGAGAAAGGTTTAAAAGGGTTCGAGCGGAAGTCTTGGCCTTTCGAATGTGCATGGTTCTTGGATTCTTCTAGGTCTAGCACAAGACTACGAACGGCCTCAAAGGTTGTGATTCCTCGAGCAAAGAGTTCATTCCAAAGGTCTTCCCTAAGTTCTGCTCTAAACATGGACTTAGGTTCCTCGCCGCTACAATGCATCATGAAGTCATCGAAAACAGAGATATAATCCTTCACGAGTTTACCACCTTGGGTTAACCTGTTCCAACGATCTAAGAGTATGGGGTAGTAGGAAGGGGGGAGATACTTTTGCTTGAGTTTTTCTTTCATTGTCCTCTAATCAGTAATAGGGTATTCTCCTCGAGTTTCACGCATATGTTCTAGGTTAGTCCAATACTGACTAGCTCGACCAGTCAACTTCATTTCAACAAATCTAACATTTCTCGCTTTTGAAATGTTATACTATATAAAGTAACTATCCATTCCCTTGAGCCAATCCAGAAAAATTTGTGGGTCAAGGGTATCGTCTAATTAAGGGGCATCGATTCGGATGTTCTTGAGCAATTGAGCATCGTTCTCTCCAAATCTAATCATGTCATACGGGTTCCTAATTGGGCCTATGGTTTTGACGGTATGGGTCTCACGGGGGAGGTCCATAGTCAGCTAGTGCTTCTTCGACATAAGGAGGAGGAGGTCTTGAAGCTGTGTACATTATGTGATTTCCTAAGAGCTCAATGTGGCCTCGTCTTTCCCCAACTTGTCTCCTAAAGTCGGCTAGTTCGCCCTGGGTTTCCCTAATTTGTTGGGTAACCGTTCCCAATTATCCTACAATTTGGTCTAAAGTTCGCTGGATTTGCTCTGGATCCATGGATAAACACTAGGGATCACTTAGGGTGGTAACTAGGTAGGGGACAGCACTTAGACACTAAGTTAGACTCACCTAAAACTCACTAAAGGATGCAGAAATTTACTGGACAGCAAACAAAAACAGCAAATTAAAATATCTATGCGATGATATGCATGCAAACAAGCTTAGAGATGGTTAGATAGACTCCTAGGATAACTTCTAGCACATGTAACTCATGTCTACCATGCTCTGATACCAAGATGATGTGAAACCATCAGGAATTGTAAGGAAATAATAAAATTATTGTAAGCTTGCTTATTTAAGATTAATGAATCTCATGGAATAAATTTTAAGGATTATCCATTGAAACTTTGCTCTAGCATGTAGTTACACTTTTAGGAATACAAATCAATTCAAAACAATACCAGAAAATAAAATAAAGCAAAATGTACTGTAATAATAATCCACAGGTTAATATCAAGAGTTTTCACCTCGAGTTCCCTTTCTCGCTCACGCTCTATGAGGGGCTTTAGCGGAGAGAGATCTTTAGCAAACCAAATGATGCCACTAGGAGGGTGACGACACCGATGGTCTTGATCCATAGGAGATTCACCGGAGAAGGAAGCACATGTGGACGTTCGATAAGTTGCCACTGTTCGGATGGTCTTTGTTCGTCAATCGTCTCGACGAGATGAAATAAGATACGATATACGTAGTCTTCGATAGAATCTTCAAATTCCTTGTCGGGATCAAAGAAGGGCGATTGAAGGATGTCGATTTGCCCTTGAGAATTGTACACAAATCTGTGGTCGACTTCAGGATCGGCCATCCAAGAACATGGGAGTATTCATGGTTGTGAACCTTGGAGGAGCTGTCGGTGAGCGAGGGGAGAAGGAAGGAGAGGTGGCGGACCAGGGTGCTTGGGTGGAGGGATAAAGGGAAGGGTGGCTAGGGTTTAAGGCTAGGGAGGTGGAGAAGAGGTTTTAGAAAATCTGAAATTTATTTTAGAATTTTCAAGGGAAGAAAGGGATGATTTGAACTCCCAAAATATTCTCCAAATAGTTGAGGGGGCCGGCGGCTTATGTGGCTTAGGGAGTAATTAATTTGAATTAGGAAATTGATTGGGGAGGGAAATAGGAAGGTAGGGGGGCATGTGGGGAGGGGTGTCAAGGTTTAATGCATGTGGGCCCAAAGGAGTTAATTATAAATTTGAATCAAAACTAAAATTTAATTAGGGAACCTTCCTAATTGGGTTTTAACAATAAGAAAGTAATTAGAATTCAAATATTTAATTGAATTCAAATAAGGATACTTTCGTAAATACTAATGGGCTATTTTAGAAAGGTAATTAAAGTAGTTTGAAATTTGAAATTCAAACTTTGGGGCAAGCTAGGTAGGCCAGTGGCTAAGGGAGGACTAGGGAGGGGAATCGGCGGTTGGAGGGTGGGGGCTGGCGGCTGGACCGGTGGGGTGGGCTATCCAGTGGCTTGGGGTGGTGGAGGGGTCGGTTAAGGGGAGAATGGAGGGGACGGTGGGGAAGATTAGGCCGGCGGCTAGGCACCAAGGGGAGGGGGGTGGTCGGTGGCTTGAAGTACGGGAAAAGTCGGACCATGAGCCCGGAGCACCTCTGCGACTGGTGGGTATTGCTTTGCCCACGTCTTGGGACTTCGCTACTCAAGAACTCACAAGCTCGAGAGAAGAAATTTGAAATTTTATCAAGCAATCATTGAAAACTAATACAAAGATTAGGGGCACTATATATTGGTCTCTACAACGAATAAAACTCAAATACACATATGCCCTCCGGGCTACAACTCACTAAAGCTCCTTCATAGGGGTACTAAGGTCAACAAAAACAAATAATGAAAATAATACTAATGACATAAAATAACTCGGAAATAAATGCTCCTGATCGTGGCCGTCGATCTGCGATGGTTTGATAAACGTGCTGGAATCTTCTACTGATGTCCTTATCAGATTCATTTTATTTATCTCTCTCCCTCTTCTGGCTCTCTCTCGCATGCTAAAACTTCTTAGTGACGCTCTTTCTTAAACTGAAATCTCTTGTTTGTGAGAAAAAAATTCTATCCTTGAGTTAAACTTCTGTCCAAAGCTTGCAGGATTCTCCTAAACCAATCAACTTCATGTCTTCTCTACCATGCTAAGTGGCTGCATTTTTTTTTTCTTTCCATTAGGTTTGGTATGTGTATGTCTCATTTCTGTTAAAATTCTTGTACATGTATTTCCTTTATGAAAGTGATATTTAGAAATGCAGTCACTATTTGGTTCTAATAAAATTGTCCACAAAGCACTATCACCCTACGAGGTCTCCTTTAATAAAATTCACGTACAAAAGCAGGAATTGTGGTCACTTTGTATGTATTAAGCTAAGTGACTGCATTTTTTTTATTCCATTAGGTTTGGTATGTGTGTCTCATTAGGTTTGGTATGAAATGGGTTATCTAGGAATAAAATTTCACACTAATTTCGTATGGCTTTTCTTCCTTGTGGGTTAGATAACTGATGATGGCAAGATGACATAACTACACATTTTTCTAAATGACAACTACACATTTATTCATTTCTAAACTAGACGGCTGCATCTCTCTTCTCCGTTAGATTAGTCACTTAGCAATATTTGTTTTATTGGGAATGTTAAGAAAATGAAAATATATCATGATGATAGCAAGATCCACTTTCTTACTAACAGAGAAATCTTTTAAAGGAAATATATTTAAATGGATATAAAAGAGAACAGACACTATCAAATGTTAGAAATGAATAGAAGTTTTTAGATTGGTGAAACTAAGCTCTAACAAGAAGACATATTGCATCTTGCTCTAACAAGAAGCTGTAACAAACAGATATTACACTTCTTAACCTTCTCACATCTTCCCAGTATTGAACATTAAGTTGACCATTTTATATTAATTTGTGACGAGGACCACATAAACGTTTACAAATTAGAATGATTAAACATAAAATCTACCTCACCCATGAATTCGGTGGGTGATGTTGGAGTATAGGTAAAAACCTTAGACACTAGGTTTATGTTTATTATAACATCTTTTATAGCATACATATATCATAAGGTCGACACCCTAGGCTAGAAATTATAGATGTAGGTTCACTATCCATAGACTATGCACCTCCCAATTGTCAGCCTAGGATTAAGTCTCCTCAACCCCTTAGCCTACAAGTTCTCCTTGGATGAGGGAACCCATGGTTACTGACAAGGATAGTTAGGTCAGCAGTCGACCAGTAGGTTAAGGACATTGACGAACCCGTGACAATGGATGACCATGGGATCTTGATCGGGGGCGTCATACCCACCAGGCAAGGTAGTTTTCATCTTTCAAATTTATATCTAACTAAACATTCAACATACATTATATGTTAACTTTAGTAACCTTAGACCCTAGGCTAGAGGATTATGTTATTTATGTCTTTTTACATGTCTTCATATAATGCTTATATTTTCTTTCACTATGTGTGTTTTATGTTATATATCATTTTCTTTTCAATACAAATTTTAAACCATTAATTTCAAATTCAAATCCAAAATAAAATAAAAGACATTTGGTTATAACTTTTGATTAGAATTGAAAACTGAAATATTTAGTTATGTAATAAAACAACTGACACCATAACTATGACCAACATTGCAAACCCCGTGATTTACATATTAAAACTTCCTGACTTTATACAAAAACACAACTATAGGGGCACTAGAAAACTACCCTTTCTTGCGTTTCATAAGATCGAACATCAAGATTTTAAAGTGTTAGGTGGAGTTTAGCTGGCAGTCCTATCCAAGCAGAATTTTAAGTCCATAAGAGTCAAACCTTCTAAGCCTTTTGTATTTTATTAGATTAGATTTGAATTGCTACCCTGTAGTGACTTGTCTCAAATGTGAATTTGATTCATATATCATAAGTCCTCACTTTCTAGGCGTTATCCTAATATGGTGATTAGGAATATAAGTCTCAATTTTCTAGTAAAAGATCAATTTGAACAAAATAAATCTTGTTCTAAAACATTAAAACCCAATTATATGATAGATTGGAACACTTCTCAGCGGTCTCAGAATCCTAGTGCTTCCTACTCTTTCTCCTTTGACTCCAGAAATAACTTGATTTTGAATCTATACCTTTTGAAAAATCCAAAGTTTCTAATCCCATGCCTTATACTTTAAAATCCTAAAAATATTCGCGACTACTTTAATCGAGAGTGTTCTCAGGAGATTAATTTCTCTTTAATATATTGGGATGTAATTAACTATACGGGCTTGTTCTTATGGGGAACTGACAACTCCAGAATAAAACAAATCCTATCTTACTCTCGTAGGATAGCAGAAAGATCTTTGGGAACATAGATAATATTTCCAAAACTCATATCTATTTTCAAATGCCTTTATAGAATGTCATTATCATTTTGTTGAAATGATACAATATTGTCTTTGTCGTATTTGATTGTAGAGATGCCGTATTTTTCAAAATTCATTCTTGCTTTCAAATCTTTCGTTGAATATTGTGTTTGTCTCTCAAGATGATATAATATTCTCGTCATTGTATTTGATTGCGAGAATGACAAATCTTCAAAACTTCATTTCTCTTTTCAAATACTTTCACAGGACATTATGTTTATCTTTCAGGATGATATTTTGTTCTCTTGATCATGTTTGATTAGAGCAATGATATTTCTAAAATCTTATTATATTATTGAATCCATTGTAGAATATGGTGTGTCTTCCGAGATGTTATGTTATTCTCAATGCAACATTCGATCACAAAATAGGAGAACACACTGAATTTATTTGGCAATTTATTTACCAACAAGGGGCACTGGACAACTATTGCTAATTAAATTTCAAAGCAGTTTATTGACAGTGGCTAAATTGAGAGAATTGATTTTGTTGCTGATATTCATGATCATTTATATTGAATTTCCTTAGCTGTTTTGTTTTAATTTATTAGCTTCTGGTATTATGATGTAATATTTTATGTTTATTATATGTTCTAAAAGTTAAAATACTATTTGTTTTATTTAACTAAAGTCTATCATTGGTGATGAATTTCCTTACTGCTTTTTACTCTTTTTTATAATTTTATTTTTTAAAAAATTAAATAATTAGAATAATTATTTAATATTTTATTATAATATCCTAATCCACTCTTATATAATTTTATAAAAGCTTTGCGTTTTTGTTTTTACCAAAACAGAGAACATGTAAGGAAAAAAAAAAAAAAAAGAGAAAGAGGGGAGAGGGAAAGAAAAAGTTTGGTTTTGGAGATCTTAAAGTCGTTTTAACCTATCGATTCAATTGAGAAATTTATTATCTCATGGTATGTCACATATTGCTAATCTCAATTTTTAAAAATAGTTAATATTTGTTAATTTTTTTTATTAAAAATTTTATTTTAGTTACTGAAAAATAAGTAAAATTTTATATAGGTAAAATTTTCACCGGTTAACTTTTTTTTATATGTTATAGAGAAAGGTTATGAGCATTTGAAATATTTTTAAAATTTTTATAACTTTTTACACAGCAAAAATAAAAATTTTAAAAATATTTAAAATTATAAAAAATTTATAATTTGAAATTTAAATTTATAATTTTAAAATTATAAAAATATTTAAAATTATAAAAAATTTATAATTTAGGGTTTTGAAATTTATTAAATTTTTATTGAATAAAAAAGTATCTGGATACTAAAAAATTATATTAGAGTTCAATTAAAATCTTTAAATAATACTCTACACAATCTTTGATAATTTGTGTATTTATTAAAATGTATATTTTTGCTGTGTAAAAAGTTATGCATTTTAAAAATTTATGTAATTCCAACACATGCTCACTTTAATTAATATAATGTGATGAAAAATGAGCACGAATTATAAAATTATATTTGTCGGGAGAGAGGTGTTAAAATCTTTTAAGATTTTGTGTCAGGAAATATTTTGATGATGCTTATAAGCCATGTTCTTATAGTTATAAATCATGTTCTTATGCCTTCTCTTTCAAAATATTGCCAGATATTAAATGGTGGCAGGATATTATAAATTGATTGTACTGTACGGTACAAATCAAACGGTTTTATTAATTCATCGTAATTTTAATTTTATTTTCTTAATTTAAATGCTTTAATTAATTTTTAAATGAATATATTGTACAATACGATAAAAATTATTCATATGATTTGCATAAAAAATAAAAACTTTTTTTTCACTCCTTCCGCGTGTGTGCACGATTGTTAAGCCAATAAACACTTTTTATAATTTATTGACTCCAGAAAAATAAAAATATAAACTATTGCATAAATCAATCCTATACTATCCAACCTTGTGCCTTGATCCTTTAGCATAGATCGGCGAATGTTACTGCATAGAAAAAATATATGCAATAATAACAAGTAGGAGAAACTTGACAAAGTCTAAAATATTTGTTATCATCAAAATATAAGTTAAGCCTTTCAGATTGCAACACGATTAAGCTAAAAGCTAAGAAAAGTTGTGGAGTTGAATTTATTTTTTCCTTGCACAACATTTAAGAAGTTCATTCTTTGGTGAAATGTTGAGTTGTAAGTTGTATCACAAAATTGTTTCATGAAACAAAGTTGTTGTTTTGTTAAGTCATTTAATTTGAGTGGGGAATTAGAACTACAAGAATTTGAGCATGAGGTAATAGGTCTAAGTCCTAAACATTTTGGTGAGTTGGATCTTGAGCTTAGACTTGCTAATCATCTACTTAATAAGGTTAAGTAAATTATATTTGTATCTTTTGTACATGTAGTTAATGATTTAATATTTATTTGTCTTTGTAAAGCTTTTGTCAGCATCGTTGTTTCTGATCTTGAGAAAATATTTTTTTCAAGTAAATTCGATTGGGTTAAAAAATATTCTCATTTATATTTGATCAAGATGAAAATTTTGCACACGAGCGCAATAAATATTTAAGGGAATTTTATATAAATAATACTTAAAACTATTAAAAATACATATTCAACAACTAAACTTATATATTTACTAATATACCATCTAAAATAACTTCCTAACATTTGTAATGCCACTCTGTAACGTTCCGTCAAAAAAAAATAATAATAAAAAACCCTAGCCTCAATTCCCAATGTCCCCCTCACCTGCAATCGCGCCATAGACACTGCTCGCATCTCCGATCTCCTCTGTTGCGGTGACGTCGTCGTTTGCCTGGAAGGGATGACTAGCTGCGAGCCATTTTTGGTTCGATTCAGCGCGCTTTTTGTGGTTACAATTTCCTACACTTTTCCTTCTCACGGTTACAAGATTTATCTCCCTATCTCTTGTTCTTCGACAACTGTTACGCAGTCAGTCTAGCCCGCACTTTCGGTCACTTATGCTGCATTCAGTCTCTGATGCTCTAAAGAAAGTCACTCTGCTGATTTTAATCTGGTTTCATTAGGATGGGGACACATGGATGTTCTTTGATATAAAGGTAGAGGACAGATTTTTGTGTTTTATTGTCTAAATATTGGTGCTTATGTATGGGCATCTAGAAAGAGTGAAGATATATAATAATAAACAGAATTTCGATCTCATAACTAGCATAACACTGCATGTCAGGAGATTCCATGGAGAAATAAAGAGATCGAGAGTTTACGGGTTTAGAAAGATGATATAATTGAGCTATGATCCTACTGCTGGCTCTGGCGACGTCGTTGATGTGGGCTTTCGACATCAAAGTCAACGCCGACGACGACTGCCGACATCGCGGAGAGCTCAGAAAGCGATAGAAACAGAAAAGGTAGAAATTCATTGCTCAGTATGAACTATGAAAAAATTGGACTCCCGGACTCAGTAGGTAGTGGATGGTCGCGCCATTTTGAAGCGACGAGGGAAGCAACGGCAGGCCGAGAATTTCACAGGTGTTTACAGAACACTGATCGCAGTGCCATCATCGGCTCTAAATTGCCAGAGACATCTCCATGCCCACTGTTGCTATTGTTCTACCGGCCAACCCCATCTCATTGAATCGTATGAGGTCGAGAAGACAATCTCACCCGAACGAATGAAAGAAGATACCACATGGGATTTCTAACGAGCTTAAACATAGTGGTAGATTTGAGCGAAAGGTATGTTTTAGGTAGTATATTAGTAAATATATTAATTTGGGTGTTGAATATGTATTTTCAATAGTTTCAAGTATTATGTATGTAAAAATCCCAATATTTAATTGATTATTCCTATATTACACTCATTCAAAATAAATCTTATAGTTATAAAAATATCTTGATAAAATTTTGGCCAAATATATGATACTAATTTTGTCTTAATTTGAGTTTCTTAAAGACATGAATTAAATATTTTACATATTTGAGAATATTGATTTAAATCTCAACTAATATTGCTAAAACAAAAAAAAAAACAAAAAAAAAACTTTATAGGTAAAAATATTTGTGATTGTCCATCATATTTAAAATAAATTCTATCATTGGCCATAAATTTCTTACTAATGTTTACTCTTGTTGATAATTGTAGAGAATTCATTATGGTAGGTCCCAAATATCTAACCAAAATTATGGGGATCTATTGTGAAATTATTGATCTTATTGGTTTATTTTAGTATTTTAGAGAAACCTACTAGTTAGGTAGGTAGAGATTATTGTTCTACTACTTATAGGCTTATTCTATCCATCAGGACAAGGACACTATGATTTCATTTGGGACGGCTTTCTTCCTGCTTCATAAAGAAAGCTGTTTTAAGAAGCAATAAGAAAGTCGTACCAAACGAAACCTATATCTATCATAAGCATTAGCATTGACAATAATTTTTAGTTTTTAACACTTGACAAAATAAAGAGTAATTAAAATTATTTAGTGGCATATAATATTTAGTTATTTATAGTAAAAAATCTATCATATTTATTCATGTAATATATTCTCATTATTAAGAATAATATATTTTATTATATTTCCATTATTATTTTATTCCTTTACCTTTATATAGGCATATTTGTGTTAGCACAAAATCTATCAAATAAAAATATAACCTTTTAGAATTTCTAATGCTGTAAGAAATAAGGGTCATTCTAGTAAGAGAAATTTATGTACTAGAGTTGCAAAATTTTTGTTAGCTTGTACCAGTAGACAAACATTTTTTTGAGGAGATTCTCCACTAGTTTTAAACTCTCCTATCGATAGTTTCACGTCATGGAATTTCTAGCCCGCTAATTTTGAATTATAATCTCATATTTTTTGTTGGAATTTATGCTTATTAAAATTTAATTTTTTTTTTAACCCAAGACAACAACAATAACATCAAGTCTTCCCACTACGTGCAATTGGCTATATGAATCTTTTTTTTTCCATTGTGTCATTGTAAAAGTCAAATTCTCGTTTAAATCTAATAAAGAAACATCATTTCTAATATTTTCTAACCAAATCTTTTTATTTCTACCTATATTTTTTTTAACATATGTCAAATTTAATACCTCTACTTTCCTAACCGGGAAGGCGGCTCTCTCAATCTTATCTTTCACTGGAGTTGCTCCAACGTTTTTACGTATATGCTCATTTCTTATCGGTAATCCCAAGACATCTTAAATAATATATGACTATAGCTTTTGGTCCTAATTAAGTTAATAGACTAATATGTGGGAAATTTTTGCTCAATTTTTTAAATAAATAGTAAATATTAATATTACTAACATATTTAAAATCCAATGGTATACATAACTTAAAATGTGAGAAATATTATCTACTCTCGACTCTCATATCTATGTCATAGCAACGAAATCAGTTTCACTATGGCAAATAATTTCGTTCCACAGAGAAGATTAAACTCCAATATTCAACTAGCATTTTTTGAAACTCCATTTTATATACAACTGCTTTTAAACAAATTTAGATTTAATTTGGGACGGGTTTTTAACAACTTAAAGCAGCTTTTTTAGTATTAATAGTTGCGTGATTAATAAAAATTATTGAACGAAAACTCTTGCTGGTATGGAAATGCTGTAATAAAATAGGTAATTATTTAATATATTAGAGGCAATTATATTAGAAATAATTAAATGAAAGGCTTAAAAAGGATTGCATGAATACTCCAGTAGTCCTGTATTAAATAAAATCAACATTTTACGTTAACAGACTGTAATGGAAATTAAATAGCTTTCAATTAATCTTTGGCTGTATTACGTTAGATGAGATTTGCCGTTGATAGGCGGTAATCGGGATTAAATATGCGTCATTATTAATGGAAAGGCTGTTTTAAATAATTAAATGATGAAAGGCTGTAATTGGAATACATTAACAAACGTCATTATTAATGGAAACTTCCATTTTGGTGTGCTTTCCTTATTAACATCAAATGAAATAAAAAGCAATATGAAAGAAAGAAAATATTAATACAATTGGCCCTAAATGGCCCATGCTATTTTAATTATTACAATCAACTTGTCGTTATAATAACAACTTTGGTAATTTTGGAAGTCCTCTAAACTATGGAACCGCGAAAGAATAAGATCAAGTCTGACAACATAAATGCTCCCAATCAAATAAATGGCTTATCCTCCCCTTTTCATCATCATAATCCACAAGGTATATAAAGCAGCAATGGCCGCCCGTGGATCATGACGTTTGACTTTGGTATAGGTTAGGTTAGCTCAGGCTCCGAGTGTGGCATCGTTGAGCCTAATCTCAATGTCATGTTCGGGCTGAAGCGGAGGGAGAGTTATGGAATGAGAGCAAAATAAGTAGAAAACGAAAGTGATGGCAGTGACAAGGAAGAGGATGATGATGATGATGGCGGTGGCGTAGCTCATTGTAGAGGTCGGGTAGTGCAAGAAAGTACTACTTGCCAATAGGATTTGAATTATATAAGCGAGATTTAACTTGGATTATGCCAAACAGCAAACAGGAAAGACGACAGCTTTAAATCCAACAAAATCTTAACTTTGTTGTTGAGGGCATTTAATAATGCTGCAATAAAATATTTCTTCATCTTTGTTGAAGAACTACCACTCTTCCCTTCTCCCATATAAAGATTTCTCTGCACCAAAGCCATCTTCATATTGCGAAGAATGCTCGCCACCTCTTCCTCTCGCTCTGTCACATAGACCTTGAGAATGACATGCACGATAAGCTCCTTGAGCCCTTCAACTTGAATGCAATTGCGAACTTGATATGCAATGGCGTGGGAGATACTCAACCTCGTCATCTCATCTTCTTCATTTTCCATTAAAAAAGTTCATTGGGAGAGGCTCCCTATGAAAATGCTGTACTAAAAGAGTTAATAATTAATGAAAGGCAATTATATTAGAGATAATTAAATGAAAGTCTTCAAAAGGATTGCGCCATTCATAGAGTAATAGGGAATGGTTTCGGCATAGCCTCTTCAACATAATAAATATAAGGGATTTATTTTAAATACACCAATGATTGAATTTTCAGTGCAGCAACTGATAATAGGCTCTTCCCTGAAATGTATTATGCCCTTTCTTGGTGAGAAGTAGCGATCAGTATCTATACATTAATAACAAAAAAAAAAAAAAGAAGAATAGCATCAATACTATTTAGAGCAGAACTTAGGGTAGTGGCTATGGAATTTGCTTGGTCAGCAAGATATGCTTAAAGTGCGTTTAGTGACACTGGGATTTGCCTAAGAAATTGCAGCAAATGGTAGAAGAGATCCGATCATCAGAAATGTCCTCATCGTCGTCATCGGTTCGTAAGGATTTAATTGGAATGAGGGATCTCGAAGCCGTCATGTAAGTATACTTTTTTTTTTGTCATGGAAGTATACTTGCCCCATGGTCGACGCCATCAAAGTCTCGAGCAAGGGTGCTCCAATCCGCCTTTCGTTTAAGCCTTGACAATTGTTGTTTGAGTCTTGGACAAAGAAGATGAAGTCGGACAAGTTGGACACCGATGCCTTTTCAATTTTAAGTGGAATCTCATCATCTAAAGGCATAGGCGTGGCACCATTCATCACCAATGACTGACACATCGGACAAGTTGGAGGTTATCGCAACCATGGATCCACATAGATGGCATGAAATACATGCCCACAATCCGGTAAAAGCCTTAATATGCCTTACTCCTCATCTTCATAGTCGAAGAGGCATATCGATGCTTACACTACGTGCGAACCACTTCCTTCCCTCCTTCCACCTGTTAACCCACGTAACTAAGTCTAAATATGATTTACTTAACTATGTTGTTCTGCAAGCATAGTGTACTCTTCCTATATCTATTTATACATGTATGTACCTTAGGTTTGTTCGATGAAATCATTTCTCTTTACTCTGTTCTTGTTCGCGAGTTCCTGAGGTATATGTTTGCATGAGCTATCATGGTATCAGAGCATAGATAAGTTTTCCTTTTCTCCTTTCCTCATCTTTTTTTTCTCCAGCTCTCTATTCTTTTTCGATTTCCTTTCTTTCCCCCATCCTTCATTCAAGATAGTATGGCCGGTTCTTCCACCACATCCCCTGTTACAGACAACTCCGCCAAACTATTTCCTCCCATAGATATTCCGTCTCAACTCAAGTTCGTCCTTAGCAACATCAAGAATCTGGTTTCCAATCCTCTAACAGTGATCACAAGTTGAGAAAATCTTTATCGTCAATGGCTTCAAAGGATTTCTTGATGGATCACATAAACCTCCCAACGATAATTATCCTTCTCTTGATTCCTGGAATCATCTTGATCAAAACCTTTCAACTGCCTTATTATCTATTATCGCATATTCTATACTACCCTACATTCTCTCCTTGAACCACTGCGTCGACATATGGGCTACTATATTTCATCGGCTGCAATCATCCACCCGCTCCCGTATCATCCAATTAAAGAACAAACTCAATCATCTCTCTAAAGGCGAACAATCTATGTCATAATACTTACTCACCGTCAAATCCAAAATCAACGTGATTTCTGCCACCGGAAGCACCATTGATCCGGAGGACGTAATTTTCTACACGCTGAATGGCTTACCCGCATTATACCAAGCTTTTAAAACAACAATTCGTACAAATCTACACGCTGACCGCCGCTAGATTTACGCCCAATCATTATCAGACAACTGCTTGGCCGCAAATTTCTGCCAGACTTCTACCCGACCAATGTCTGACCACTGCCTAGCCACCGACTAATGTCGGACTATCCAATGGTTGTAGATCATTGCCAAAGTTTTTCCTGATCATCGCCGAACCAAAGTCAGACTACCTCTTATCCGCCAATTACCACCGGACTTCCAATCGACTGTCGACTACCGTCGAACTTTTCTCGATGATCCCTCGAACCACCATCACCTGCCTACTATTGTCCCTCTGACATCCATCCCCCACCAACTATGATCCCTCACACTATCGTCGACTATAGTCCCTCCGACCTCCGTTGCCCACCGACTACCGTTGCCCGCCGATTATGTATCCTTTAACCATTGTCGCCCGCTTACTACGGTCCCTTTAACCAACGTCGCCCGTCGACTATGGTCCCTCCGACCAACGTAGACCACCGACTATGGTCTCTCCGACCTTTATCACCCGTCGACAACGGTCCTTCCAAGCACCGTTGCTTATCGACTATGGTCCCTCTAACCAACGTCGTCGACAAACTACGGTCCCTCCGACCAACATCACCCGTCAACTAAAGTCCTTCCGACTATCGTTGCCCACCAACTATGGTCCATTTGACCGTCGTTGCCCGCTGAATACGCTCCCTCCGACCAATGTTGCCCGTCGAATACCCTCCCTCTGACCAACCTTGCCCATCGACTATGGTCCCTTCGACCACCGTCGCACACGGACTACGAACCCTTAGACCTCCAGTCGACCAAAGACTAGGGTCATTCTTACCATTATCTCCAGTTAATTACGATTCTTGTGACTCTACCACTTGCCTACTACTGTCCCACCGACCATCATAGCCCACCGACGACGATCCCTCTGACCAACATAAACAATCAACTACGATCCTTCCAACCACCGTTGCTCGCCGACTACGATCCTTTCGACCTCTGTCGTTTGTTGACTAAGGTCCCTCCAACCTCCTTCATCTCGCCAACCAAATGAATATATCAACATTCACTTGAGAATGACTCCCTTATCATTTGATTCTTTCAACCACCACCATGTAATGTGCTCTATATAATGTATATTTATTGCATCATGTCAAGACCTTCCCCCATAGAAGGGACTCATTTGTAATCAACAATAAACCCTAGTAGAATCATTTTAACTAGGCTAGGCTACGTGATTTTTTTCTTTTTTAGAGTTTTTCACATAAAAATTATGGTGTCTCTTATGATCTCGTACCCCTTTTCTTTTATCTATTTGTATGTTGGATCTCCGTATAAAGCTAGGATGATATACTTCATATCTCTCTATTGCCATGAATATTTCAATCTACAACAAGGATGATTGCAAAAACAAGTTTTGATACAAGTTAAAATATATGTATATGAATTATAAAATATTCATTAAAAATATATTGCTATTTTGTTCAAATATGTTTGAAAATTTTTTTAGTATTCATGAAAAAAGTTGAGGGTTTTCTTTAGTATTCATAATTTGTACCCCCATAAAAAAAATCTTGGCTCCATCGTGACCGTTTTCCATGCCTTTTTTGGCACCGATGAAGGAAAACTTATTTGGTTCGGACATCAGACGTAGCTCTATATCAGGACGCCAATAAAATGATGACACAGCACCCCGATGACCTAAGGACCTGACTCGATAAAACTCAATATTTTAGCACATGCTTTTCCAAGTTACCGCGCGGCTCGACGACCTGACCCGAATCAAATGTGAATTTTCAAAAGAATCACACTTTTTTAGGTTTTATGACATTGGCGGACCATTTTTGTCACGTGAGACAAGATTTTTCCATATAAGAGAGCAGATAAAGAACAGGGAGGAAGATGATATGATGGAAATCTCTTTGGATGGCGTCGAATCATGCGAGGAAATGGAAGAGACCCAAAATGTCTAAGAAAACTTACTGCAACGAAGTACGAGAGATAAGTCTGCGATATTATCGGTAAGTATTTAACTCCGAAGAGGTTTTACAATTTATCATTTGAGAATGTAACTATGTGCGTACCTCTTATGTGTAGCTCTGTCTACTTCTTATGTGTGAAGCTTCTAGAACCGTTTCTCTATACCCCTTCTCGAAATCGAGCAGTACTGCTTCTCAGTACCCCTTCTCGGTACTAAGCAATACGCTTCGCAGTACTGGAATTTTGCGGTACCGATTCTGGTACCAAGAAGCGGTTGTGTGAACTGGTTCCACTGTGTACCATTGGTTTTTGTGTACTTCTATGTTTATGTCAAGAAAATAGGCATATTAGCTTCCCTTTACCGCTTCCCGGTACTGTTTCTCGGTACCGCTTCCCAGTACCGAGAAGCGGTACCGCGAATCGGATCCGCTTTGTACCGCTGATTTTTGTGTACTTCCACATTTATATCAAAACATTAAATATGTTTTTCTTGTGCGCATGGCGTTTATAACTCTAATAAGGAAGCATATGATATGTATTGTGATTATGGTCATAATCTTGGTTTTAGCATTCGAAAAGAACATCATTGTTACTTTCCTAATTCGAAGAAAATAAAATCGAAGGATTTTGTCAGTTCGAAAGCTGGTTTCAAGAAAGGCATTAATTTAAATTTCAAATCAAAATATTGAAAATCAAACACCAGAACCCTAAAATCCAAAGCAATGTATGAAACACTGCTGCAAAATGCAGTGCATAAATAAGCATGAGGCGATTTACTCTAATATCATAAACCCTTCTTTGTCAAAATCCAATTCAATGATAATTAATTAAAATTGTTTATATTCAACTCATATGTTAATTTCAATTTAATATGATGGTATAATCACTCAATCACATTTTTCGTAGGTGTGTTGTAGGTAACCGGAGAAACCGTGTCTTCTAGATTTTATATGATCCCCTAAAATTTTTTTCGTCCTCGGTTTCAGAGAAGAAGAAATATGATACAAAAAGGTAGGATATTCGTATAATCTCGGATTTCCAGACACAAATTCAGCAATGCGTAGTATGGCTTGAAATTGTTTCTCCTTTTCCATCGCTTATGCTTTTACTGTGTACTATGTCTAACCTTAGGAATAAAACAAAAAAAATTCTAAAACACAGATAATTATACAAAAGAATTCAACTAAACTAATTTTATCCATAAATTGTTCAATCTAGAGAAATAATACATATGTAAGGTCTTCTAATAATTTCAATTTCACTAAATTGAACTAGTAAAATTTCTATCTGATAGAAGCAGAGAAATAAAATTGAAATGGCAAATAAAATTAAAAAAAAAATAGTTCGAAAGAGGATTAATCAAATTTGTCAGAACATAAACCTAAAAATTAGCCTAATCATAAAGAGATAGAGGAGCAAGATGAAGAAGAGGCTTTATCTCACCAGAAATAAAGACTTACCCGTCCACAACCCGCAGTGAAGAGGGAACGGCCTAAAGGAGGAAGAGAAAGAGCCACCAAATTAGGTTGAAATTTAGGCAGTTGAACTCTAAGGCTATAAAATAAAACCTCGAAGACATGGGCAGGCTGGAGTTGCAGCTCGCAAAGGAAATTTCCCAGAGATGCAGAGAATCCATAGCTATGAGGCCACCACCAGCTTTTACTGACGTCTTTCGTTAGATTGTAATTTGTAACTGTTTTTATTATTACATCGGGCTAAGCCCCTAATTTCCTCTAAAAAAATTGCAACCAATGTCAATAGTTATGGACTCACCGCCACAAACTAATGATGTGATTTCATTGACTAAAACACGAGAAAGAAGACTGAGAAAACTAGCTCGCATATGAATTTACTGTCATGTGAAGAGTGAGAAAATTGGCTCTCTTTTTTTTTTTTTTGGAAAATTAAATTTATTATTATGATGATAAATTGGTTAGTGGGTGGCGGTGGGGCCATAGCCATTGACATAGGTTGTAATTTTGTTTTTTGGGAAAATTAGGGACTTAGCCTGATAAATTAACAAAAACGGTTACAAATTACAATTGTGGAAAAAAATTCCTAAAAGTCTATGATTAAATAAGAGGCGTACTCATGCTTTGTTCAGGGTGGCCCACTCTAAAAAAATAAATATATATATATATATATATATATATATATATATATATATAACTTTAAATATATTTTTTAATTAAACCGATTAAAAAAAATTCAACTGGCCAGTGGGAACATGAGTTCCTCACGCTGCCTCCACCATTCTCTCTCCTCTATCTCTAGCTCTTATTTGGATAGTGATAAGTGTGTTCTGGAAGGAGATTCTGCAATTTGCAATGTAGGCAATTTAGGGGCGGAATCAGCCATAATTTTTTTTTTTTTTTTTTGGGGGGGGGGGGGGGGGGGTGTCAAACTTATAAGTAACTGATCGCATATATGTTGTTTCCCCCTCAAACTGAGGGATCTTTGATTATTGTCAGTTTACTCCTAAGATATTGAAACCTTGGGGTTGTTAAGTTCTTGGTAAGGATATCGGCAATCTGATCAACCGAGCTTATAGGTAGAAGACGAATGTGATTGCTCTGAATTTGATCGCGTATGAATATATGATCGATTTCAATATGTTTCGTCATAGCATGAAAGACCGGATTGTTTGCTAGGGCGATTGCGTATGTATTATCGCAATAGAGATCAGAAACCACGTTGAAATCTGTTAGAAGGCGTTTGATCCAGATGATATCCGCGGTTGCCGCATTTAAAGCCCGATACTCTGATTCGGTGGACGATCTTGCTACTATCGTTTGTTTCTTGACGACCCATGAAATTGGAGTTTGACCGAGAAATGTGCAGTATTCGGTGGTTGATTTTCTAGAGGAGGGATCGCCGGCCCAATCGGCGTCGGAGAATGTTTGGAGTTGAAGATCTGTTTTGGTGATGGGAAGTCCAAAGTCCAAGGTTCCTTTGATGTACCTGAGAAGCCGTTTTAAAAGATAAGTGTGATCAGGTAAAGGATTATGCATATGTTGTGAGATAATGTTAACGACAAATGATATATCTGGTCACGTTAACGTAAGATGTTGAAGGGATCTCGTTATGCGCCTGTACATAACCGGATCGGAAAGATTGTGATCAATCGGGATGTTGAGAGGAAGCTTGGTTGTCGTCAGGTTTGCCAGGGGATTACATTCCGTAAGTCCAGCTTGGTTCAGTATAGACGTAGCGTATGATTTTTGTGATAGAAAATACTCATTTGGTTTATGCTTGATGCAGATGCCGAGAAATTGGTTGGCTAAACCGAGTTGCTTCAAATTGAAATGAGTGTTTAGTTGTTTGATAAGATCCTCGACAGCCATCTTATTGTTACCTGTTATCAAGAAATCATCAACATATACTAGGAGATAAATTTGAACATAATTTTTCTTGTAAGTTAATAGCGAGGGATAGGCTTGACTGTGTTGAAACCCGAGAAAGGTGAGATAGTTCTTGAACGTATTGTACCACTGGCGTGGTGCTTGTTTAAGACCGTACAGAGCCTTGTGAAGAAGACACACGTGATCCGGGTTCGAAGTGTCTTCGAAGCTATTTGGCTAACGCATGTAGACAGTCTCCGAAAGTTGGCCGTGTAGGAAGGCATTTTCAACATCGAATTGTTGAATGTCCCACTTGTGATAGAGAGCGATAGTTATGAGGATACGAACCGTTGGTAGCTTTGCGACTGGACTAAACGTTTGCTGGTAATCTATGTTGTGTTCTTGGTGATTTCCTTGTGCCACTAAGCGAGCCTTGAAACGGGCAATTGATCCATCGGTATTTCGTTTTGTACGAAAATTCCATCTGCATCTTAAAATTGATGCCGACGTGGGTGGAGGAACGAGAATCCAGGTCCCCTGTTTGTGTAGAGCAAGAAATTTTGTCGCCATGGCTTGTCGCCATTCCACAAATTTCATTGCTTCTTGGTAAGTAGTTGGATCAGCGGTGCTCGCCGAGGAGTTTTGATGGACTAAGTTCAGCATAGATCTTGGTTTTAGAGAGCCAGGTAACCATTGGGTGAGATGGCATGACACGCTGAGAAGGTTGAGTAGAAGGATCGTCGGAATCGATGGGAGAGTCAAACGACAGGTTGACAGTGGGTGTTACTGGTGAAGCATGACTGGTATGTTGAGGCACCTGAGTGTTCTGAGTTCTGACTGTTTCCGGGCTGGATGTAGGACGTTGGTAAGAGCAGTGAAGGAGTAGTAACAGAATTGTGACTGATCTACTGATCAGTATTATTCTTGAACGGAAACGAATGTTCGGAAAATGTTACGTGCCGGGAGATCGAGACAGAGTGCGAGGACCGGTTGAGGCACTTGTAGCCTTTGTACTGGTCGGAGTATCCGAGGAAGACGCAGGAGCTTGATTTTGGTTGAAGCTTATGTCTGAGTTGATTTGGAATGAGCAGGTAACATTCACATCCGAATGTTTTGAAGTGAGCATAAGACGATGCTTTGTTAGGGACGCCGAGATTCCGGTGATGTCGAGCGGTGCGCCGGAGGAAGTGGTAGATTGAGAGGAAGCGGAGGTAGACGCCATGGGAATGACGAACTTCAAGATCTTGCCGTGTGTGATACCATATAGAAAATGAAGAACCGGACAGAACGAGTCCGAGACAAGTGGAGAAGAAGAAGTAAAGGAAATATTATATTTTCATATCTATTACAAACAACCTAGTAAACTATATATAGACATAGCTGTGTAAATGACAGCTGTAACAACCTAATAGGCTAATATTTTAGTTATGCAGAATGTGGTACAAAAGTGTATGATGCTTTCTACTTAATAGGAACATCTATTTCTATATATTTTTATGAATCTACCTATATTCAATCTCCTTTTTGTTTTTTAATCTTCATCATTTTTGTTTGTCTGAATTGAAGATGTTGAAAAGTTTGATTTTGATGGCCTCTTAAAATATCTCTTCATAAAAATTTAAACCTATATTTTAAAAAAAAAAAAAAAAACATGCATTGATCAGCATATACAACTTCCATGAATTTTCGAATGGAGCCAAAACATAATTTTTGGATAAATGACCGTTTAAAATATTTAATCATGTCTAAAATTCATGGCAAGTTAAACAAAAAAAGTTAAGGTTTGGAAAATATACAAACCTGCTAGAGCCTAGATGCCAAGTCTTGCGTCTTGCGAACTCCCCAGCAAGTCCTTGGAAAATTTCAACAAAAATTCAGCAAGATGAAATCAAAAAATGATAAATAATTTCAATGCAGTAAATAGAGAATAAACTTGCAAGAGAAGCAGAGAATTTTTTCTTTTGGAGGAGTAAATTATTGAATTAAAAAAAAATTTCAACCTTTTTCATCCGGATTTGAAATTGGTGTATGCGATTTTAATGAATAAAGTGATAGGATCGGAAATTTTTATTAGAGGGGCCTTTTTTTTTTTTTTTCAAAAATATCAATAGAGAAATCAATAGAGAATCACACTTGGGAAGAACCTAAAGAGAAACTACAAAGAATTTTTTGTTAAATTGGCATCAATGGGCGTAGGGCTTGGCCATGGCGCGGGCAAGTTTTTTAGGGTTGGTGATTTGCAAAAGAAATTTTCATTGTTGTTTGTTTTCTTCTATTTAATTTCTAATTTTAGGGCTAATATAAAGTAATAAGAAGAAGAGTGAGAATAAGAGGGAAAAGAACATGAAGAAGAAGAATGATAAGAAGAAAAGGAAGGAGGGAGAGATATTTACAGTGAGGAACGGCCGGTCGGAGGAGAAGCGTCGCCCCGTCGCTTGAGGAGAAGAACTCCCGTCGCTTGCGTTCGATCCAGAATGTCGGTCGGTTTGCATTCGCGGGAGACGAAATAGATAAATTAGGGGTTCGGGTATTTTAAGTGCTGGGCGCAATATTTTTTGTTTTAATTAGACCGGTTAAAACTGGTGCCAAAGAATGTTTTGGCAGTGGTTGGAAAATAGCTAGGAAAAATTGATGCGAAAAATGCTATTTTTTGGTAGTGATATCTATTAAAGGATATTTTTGAAAAAAAGTAAATAAGGCCCCTCTAATAAAGATTTCTGATCCTATCACTTTATTTATTAAAATCGCATATACCAATTTCAAATCCAGATGAAAATGGTTGAAATTTTTTTTTAATTCAATAATTTACGCCTCCAAAAGAAAAATTTCTCTACCCCATTGGACCCCTAACATATATGCAATCAGTTACTTATAAAGTTTCCCTCTCTCACTAAAAATTATGACTGACTCCGCCCCTGAATTGCCTACATTACAAATTGCAGAATCTCCTTCTAGAACACACTTATCACTATCCAAATAAGGCTTTGTTTGTTTGAGTGTTTTTTTGCCTTCTTCGTTTCCTAAAAGGGAGGAATTTTTTTTTGTGTTGTTTGGTTCGTCAAATCATGTTCCCAATAACTCCTTTTTCTCATTTTTCTGCAGTTTTGAGAATGCTTTTTATATGTGCTTCTCCGTTAGAAAACTCCATTTTCTGGACTAATATTTTTTAAAACTGTGTTTTTCAAAAGCACAAAAAAAAAACAAACGAAGCCTAAGAGATAGAGATAGAGATAGAGATAGAGGAGAGAGAATGGCGGCGGAGGCAGCGTGAGGAACTGGGGGCACATGTTCCCACTGGCCAGTTGAATTTTTTTTTAATTAGTTTAATTAAAAATATATTAAAAGTTATTAGCAGATCATTGTCTTATTTATATTACTATTTTATACTTATATATATAATTTATTTTTTTAGAGTGGGCCACCCTGGCACCCTGGGCAAAGCATGAGTACGCCTCTTATTTAATCATAGATTTTTAGAAATTTTTTCCACAATTGTAATTTGTAATTACTGGAGAGAGCGCTGCTAGGGTTCGCTAACCCTCTCCCGCGTTTTATTCGCCGCGCCGCCAGTGCCTGGGGAGGGATCTCTCCCTACCCCTCCTACCTCTGCCTGATGAACTCCTCTTCTTATCAGGCGGATTTCCCGCTGCTCCCTGGAGCTACTGCTAGCTCCCCTGCTCCCCCCGTGGGGCTTAACTTCATTTCCAACCTCACGCAGAAAGACCCCATCGCTAATGAGTTCGCCCTGACTTTCTTCCCGGCGGCCCCAAAGGTTCCTTTTTCTGCGATCGAACTTGAGCGCGGAGTTCCTGACTGGTGCCGGTCTCTCGTCGGATACTCTGTCGCCCCAGACCAACTTACCTCAGCCTTTCCAGTCTGATCAACAAGGCTTGGGCACCAAAAGGTTCTATCGATCTCTTATCGCTTAACGACGGTTTTTTCCTCTTCAAATTTAATTTGCAAGAAGATTATGAGGCTGCCTGGTCCGGAGGACCTTGGTTTTTTTTCGGCAGACCTTTCATTTTGCAAAAAATGGAACCCTAAATTCATGCCTAAAAGGGATGAATTTACTTCCATTCCTATATGGATCAAGATCGTCGATTTACCCTTAGCTATGTGGAACCCCACGGGAATCTCAAAAATTGCAAGCTTCGTGGGACATCCGTTAGCGGTGGATGCCCTCACGGCCAGGAAAACTTGTTTGACATACGCCAGAGTTTGTGTTATGGTCACTGCTGCTTCTTCTTTGCCTGATGAAATCCCAATTTCTCTCGATGGTGACGATGTCTCTCTTAAGGTCATCTATGACTGGAAACCTTCACCCTGCACTGGATGTGGCTCCCTGTTAATTCGAACCTCTGTCACAAAAATCCTCAACCTATCACTCTTCATCCTCCCTCCAAATCTGCTCGAGGCAGAAGCTCCAGCCGTGCTAGACAACCAGCCATCCCTCCGAAACCTCCAGCAGCCCTTCAACCGCCTCATAACTCACCCTCCACCTCAATCAGCCAACCTCCCTCTAACCCACCTGCCAACACCCATCTTCCTAACTCCTCTTCACTAAACAACCCTTCTCTTCCTCTGTTGCCTGTTATCGCTCCTCAACCAATCACCTTGGCGCTTCCTTATATTCCCCCTCAGGTCACTTTGTCTGGCCTTCCTTCTAAAGAGGTAATCCCTAACCTTAACTATTCTACTGAAGTTGTCACGATCTCTGATCCTACCCAGACGGGTCTTACGTCTATTGCTAACCAACCTATCACCTCTGCCTCCAACTCGGGGGACATTGCGTTGCATGCTCTTAATGCTATATCTCAATATCCTCCTGAGGCAAGCCGTCCTTCAGCCACCTTTACTTCCTCCCCTAACAAATTTGCTAATGCTAAATCTCAACGTCCACCTGAGACGAGCCGTTCTACAACCACATTTACTTCCTCCCCTAACAAATTTGCTATCTTACAACTTGAGGAACCTCCAGATTCTCAGGAAATTTCAGATAGCTCATCCATGATGGACCAGACCCATCTTAGTGACCCTCCTGATCAATCCAAAGTTTTGAAATGTAGCATTTCCAAGTCCACAAGAGCCAAAGGCGTCAAAAAGGCGCAACATCCCTCTTCAAAGTCTAAATGATGCTGTCAACCATCGGTTGTTGGAATGTTCAGGGCTTTAACAGTCCTGAAAAGGTTACTGCCTGCAAAAAACTATCTTTTACGCATCATCTCAACATGCTGTGCATTTTGGAAGCTGAAATTTCTCTTTCTGCACTGCAAGACCCCTGGTTCAACAATACTCACCAAGTATTCCCTCAAAAACTTTCCTGTAATAATTTCAACTCCTCTTCGGCTGGGAGGATTTGGATTAAGTGGAACTCCACTACTTCTTTCACTCCATATGTTAAGACCTCTCAATTCATCCATGGTACGATCGCCATGAATTCTTCTTGTTGTTTCCAACTGTCGGTCATGTATGCTGCTAATGACCCTTCTGAGAGGACGGAACTTTGGAAGCATTTAGCTGAGGTGGCAAATAATATTTCTTCTCCCTGGATCATCATGGGTGATTTCAACTACTATCGAGAGCTGAAGGAAAAATCGGGTGGGAGACCTACTCATTATAGCCGGATTGGGGAATTGAACAACTGGATGTTCAATACGGGCACCGTTGATCTTGCTTCATCAGGCTTATATTTTACTTGGTTCAATCAACGGGTTGAGGACCCTATACACATCAAACTGGACAGAATGTTGGTTAACCAAGCTTGGCTTAGCTGTTACCCTTCATCCTTTTACAATGTGCTTCCCCCTCTTTGCTCTGACCATTCCCCATTAATTCTACATGCTGTGGAGGTTATTAAAAGAGGTAGATTTCAATTCAAGAATTACTGGATCAATATTTCGAATTTTTGGGATAATGTTATTACTGCCTTTTCCTCTCATTCTACTGGCACACCTATTGATAAACTTTATTATAAGTTGAATTGCTTAAAAGGTTTTCTCAAAAACATGGCATGGGCTGATTCCTCCTTTTTGAAGGAAAGAATAAATTCTTTGGAAGCTGATCAGAAAGCTTTTTGTGAGCAAATCCAAGAAAACCCTGATGACCCTCTTACTGTAGCTTAGAGTTCTTGGCTTATCCAGAGAGCTAAGGCCAAATGGCTCACTAATGGAGAAGATGACTTAGGTTTTTTATATGCTAGAATTAACTCTAGACATAACATAAGTCATATTAAGGCTCTCTCTACTGATGATGGGAATTTCACCAATCATATTGATATTGCTATGGCTTCTATCAATCATTTTAAAAAGCTTTATAACACGGTGACTCCACCTCTTGCTACCGCCTGTAACATCCGGCCGGTAACACTATTCCCTCTCATCTTCTTGGATCTCTTACTGAAGATATTTCTGATGCTGAGATTAAAGCAGTTGTTTTTGCTAGGCCTTCTTCCTCTGCTCCAGGCCCTGATGGTTTTACATTTGAATTTTACAAAAACACTTGGAATGTTATTGGCTTTTATGTTTGCAAGGCTGTTAAGTGTTTTTTTCTCTTCTAGTTACCTTCCCAAGAAAGCTAAAGGGACCGCCATTGTTCTTATTCTGAAAAAATCTCATGCTTCTAGCATCAATGACTATAGACCCATCTCTCTCTGTAATGTTTTTTATAAAATCATTGCAAAAATTATTGCTAATCGCTTGAAGACCATTATGCCTTTCATCATTCACAAGAGCTAAGCTGGCTTTATCCATAACAGAATTGCAACTGATAATATTGTCCTTGCCAATGAAATTTTGAGGGAGTTCAATTCTAATGCTAGAGAGAAATTCTTTTGCGCTAAGCTGGATATCAAAAAGGCATTTGACATGGTATCTAGAGAGTTTCTTCTTTCTAGATTACGCATGAAGGGTTTTCCTGAGAAATTCATTAACTGGATTATGGGTTGTATCCTAGATGTTCCCTTCTCTGTGTGTATTAATGGTGCACTTGAAGGGTTTTTCACTTCTTTTTTCCGGGTTGCGGCAGGGCTGCCCTCTCTCACCCCTTCTTTTTGCTATCGTCCTGGATGCTCTCTCCTGTGCTTTAGATTTTGGAAACTTCTCTGGCATGGCTTGTGATCCTGATCATATCAGTCACCTTCTTTATGTTGATGACGTTTTGGTTTTTGGAAAGGCTTCTATTTGCAATGCTTTAGCTTTAAATGACACTCTCAACTCTTTTGCCAGCTTTTCCGGTCTTTACATTAACAAAGCTAAATGCTCTATCATTTTTTCCAAAAACTCTTTGATTTCCAACAATATTAATGACATTCTTGGCTTCTCTTTGGCTGAACACACCCTCAAATATCTCGGTTTACCCATATCCACCAGAAATCTTTCTTCCACTAACTTCCACCCACTATTGAGTAGAATCTCTACTCTACTTAATGGGTGGAAAGTAAAGTTCTTGTCTTTTTGCAGGTATGGTACAATTTTTGAAGTTTACCATCTCCAATACTCTGGCTTATTGGATTAGAGGGGCCATTTTGCCTAAGCTCACTCGGAAGATCATTAACAAACTTTGCGCTAGATTTCTTTTTCACGGTAATACGTCAGATAAAAAGCTCCATCTCATTGCTTGGGACAAAACTTGTTTACCAACTATTTTTGGCGGTTTGGGCATCCCGGATTTCAATTCGTTATACCATGGATTTGGCTGCACCTTCATATGGAGATTTTTTAACTATGATACTTTAGTTGGTGATTGGTTTAGATTTAAATTCCATTCTCCTTGGAAACCTAACATGTCTAAAGCTTCTAAATACTGGAAATACATTTGTCTCACTGCAACTAATATTAAACCCAACATTCAGCTTAATGTCACGCACCCCAACTGTAAACTTTCTCTGTTCTGGGACCCGTGGATTAATGGGGTTTCTCTTGCGGACATTACTCATATCTCTACCTCTGCTTATGTGGCTGTGAAGAATGTGATATCTCAAGGTTTTTGGAGACAATGTGAATACTTTCCAAATCATATTTTACCTATTATTTTACAGATTCAAATTTTGGATTGCCACTCCAATACGCTGGCCTGGAAGGGTATTGGAAAACCTTGTTTTAAAACCTTCAAACTGCAGTGTTTTTCTACCTTTAATCCAATACCGTGGTTCAGACTGGTTTGGCATAAAAGGTATACTCTTAGGCATTCTACTTTCACCTGGTTAGCTATTTGTGGTTGTTTAAAAACCGCGGATGTGCTGTGCAAACGTAATATTCACATTGATCCTAAGTGCCCTCTATGCTCTAGAGAATCTGAAAGCTCTTCTCATCTGTTGTTTCAATGTGACCTCTCTTTTATGGTCATCTCCGCTTTGCTGCCACATATGGACAGGTTCCTCCTTCGTCCAAATTTACTGCAGTTATTTGAACATTTTGATGGAATGCAATCCTTATCTGCTTTGGAAGAAAATTTTTGCTATTGGATTATTTGTTGTGCGGTATATTATCTGTGGAGAGCTAGGAATGAAATGCGTTATGCTGGTAAGAATTGGGATGCCCAAGCTGTCAGGTATAACATCAAGAAAGTCATTAGTGCTAAGGTTACTAGATGGAAAAATTACCACAAGCTTCTCTCCTCATTCTTTGGATGTTTTGATGGGAATTCTGGCTTTTATGAGAATTTATTTTATGGGCAATAATGAGTTGGATCCAACTGACCTTGCCCCCTGGACGGCCAAGGTTTCTGCTCTGCTTCTACCCGCCCAGCACCGTATTCTGGCCTGACAAATTTTGCACCCTACGGCTGCTCTTCAACTCTTGGCAACCGGGGGTTTTTGCTCATCGAGATGGTTATTTTACAGGTTCCTATACCTGAATCTGTTGGTTCCATTAGAACCTGAGCCCATGTCCATTTTCTGGACAACTTTGTGGTTTTTTTTTTTTTTTATAATTTTGGGTCCAGTTTTTTGGTTAATTTTGATTCTGGCTCCCACTGTGGGTTGAGCATTTTGGGGTTACTTGTTCATGATGTAACTTTTCTTTCTTAATATACGGGCCAAGCCCAAATTTTCCCAAAAAAAAAAATAATTTGTAACCGTTTTTGTTAATTTTTCAGGCTAAGTCCCTAATTTTCCCAAAAAAAAAAAAAAATTTGCAACCCATGTCAATGGCTATGGGCCCACCGCCACCCACTAACCAATTTATCATCATAATAGTAAATTTAATTTTCCAAAAAGAGAGAGAGAGAGAGAGAGAGAGAGAGCCAATTTTTTCACTCGTCACATGAGCAAATTATTGCATCCGGTCACCGGACGCGGAGATAGGTCCGGATATTAATAAAATATTATTTTAAATTAAGCACATGTAAAGCACAAGTAAAGCGCAAGTAAAGCGCATGTTTAAAGCGCAGGTAAAGCGCAACTAAAGCGCAGGTCAAAAGCGCAGGTGACGCGGCAAATTTTATTGGATGTCTGAACTTATTTTCCGCGTCCGGTGACCGGATGCAATAATTTGCCCTTCACATGACAGTAAATTTATATGCGAGCTATTTTTCGTAGTCTTCTTTCTCGTGTTTTAGTCAATGAAATCACATCATTAGTTGGTGGCGGTGGGTCCATAGCTATTGACATTGGTTGCAATTTTAAACCGTCGATGCTGGCCGTGAGAGGAGAAACGAGAGGGTTCAGGACGGTGTGTCTGGGAGAACGAACATGAAAGATGCTTGAGTGGCCAATCGGGGCTTGAGAGGTGTTTGGGAGTTGGCCAGTCGGTTGTTCGGGTAGAAAAAGGAAGGATTTCGAGTTTGGGGAGATGGTTTAGGACAAAAATACTAAGAAAAGGGTTTCATGTTCGCTAAGGATTTCACGTTTGGGGGAGATACGTTAGGGAAGAAATATTAAGGAAAGGGTTTCATGTTTGTCACCACCGCCATCCGCGTTTTCACTTTACTACTATTCATATGTTTTAATTTCTATAAATAATAAAATAAAAATAATTATAATTAAATACTATATATTATCTATTTAATAAATGTGTAAAATTTATTTTAGTTAACATATATTATAATATTTGATTACTTTAAAATTTATTAATTTAAAATAGTTATATCATTATATTATAATAAAGTTAAAATATTTATATACCTAGGTTCGGATTTCCAACTCGTTTATCTACCTAGGTCGGGTTAGGATCAACCCGTTTGAACTCGGGTCAGTTCGGGTTCGACCCAAACCTGACCGTGACCCGA